>JAUPMG010095668.1:0-12438 GCA_031762675.1 Pachysandra terminalis
TGAATCCCGAAGGTCGCGTCTCGAGATTTGTGCCAATCCCACCTAGGGATTTGGGGTACGGGTTTGGGGCGTGACATCAGGAACGTACTTCAGATTCTTGTGTTTGGTGGCCTACACCACAAGGAACTTTCACTGTTTCATCTGCATATGCTCAGTCACTGAAGACCACACAAATCCTGCCTTCTCGCGAGACCTTATGTAATAAAATCTGGAAACTTCACGTCCCACAAAAAATCAGATTAATGCTTTGGAAGTTTGCTCTCGGTAAACTCCCTACTAGAAGCTATCTTAATCATATCTGGTGTTCTCATGATTCATCTTGTCCAATTTGTGGTGATCTTCAAGCATCTCAAGAGCATTTATTTTTTGAGTGCACTCGTAGTAGAGCAATTTGGTTTGGCTCAAGCTTTGCTCTTCAAACTTCAAGAGTTTCCCAGTCCTCAAAAGATTGGCTACAATCTCTTGTTTCATAATGTGAAAATGGGTCTCAAGATATGGAGTTCAATCTGATTTTGTTAAGCTGTGTTCTTTGGGAAATTTGGAAACACAGAAACACAGTGATATTCGAGGGCCAGTTCAAATCCCCTGCTCAGGTTATCTCTAGTGCCAAGGAGTTTGCTATTGAGGTCATGTGTATAAACTCCACTCCTGAGAAAATTAAGCCTTTGACACCTAATATTTCTTAGAATTCTCCTTGCCACCCATTCGTTAAGGTTAACTTTGATGGAGCTATGAAAGGTGATAAAACTGCAGCTTATGGTGGTCTTATTCGAGATTGCTCTGGCTGATTTCTTGGGAGAGTTGGAATCTTCACTTCATGCTCTTCAAGCATCGTTGCGGAAGCTCTCGTGGCTCGGGAAGTTCTTGTTCTGGCATCAAGCTTACATTTTAAAAAGATTATCTTGGAAGGTGATTGCTCTTTGATCATTCAGTTGCTGAAGAACATTTCTTGTTTGGCACCTTGGAGGATTGGTAATATTGTCTTTGACTGTAGACAACTATTATCTCGTTTTGAGTCTTCTGTTATATCCTTCGCTTATAGAGAAGGTAATAATGCTGCTGATAGTATAGTGAACTATTGTATTAAGTTTGAAAGGTCTTGTTGCTGGTTATCCAGCCCCCCTGTTTTGGTTTTGGAAGCTATTCAACAGGATTGTATTGGTGTTTCTCCAGTTTGATATGTCTAATGTTTCTAGTTTTCTCACCAAAAAAAAAAATTGTGAGCCGTCTTCTAAGGATGAGGATCTTCTATGATCTGGATCACAAGAAATCTCCTACAAACTTTACAGGAGGTTGACATGTGTCCTAGACAGGCCCACCACTTTAACCGACTTCTACTTATTAAGGTAAAAGCCGGTTAAAGTGGTGGGCCCCCAAGTTCACAATTTTTGTAGAATTTTAAAAATAACAAGTCACCTTTCTTAATGAGGCCCATCTATGGATACATGTCAACCTCATGTGAGATTCACATGAGAGTTTATGTGATCTAGATCATAGAAGATCTGCACCAATCGTGTAATGGGTTATCTCGGAGAAAGCTGATTGAACAAGTGTGACCGATCTCAAAAGAGAAAAAGAACTACCTATCACCAAAGTGAAAGCTATCTAGAGCACTATAGATTTACTTGAATTTTTTTTTTCTATTAAAAGAAGATTTTTTGCTTTAATGAGAATAGACTATATTACAACACTGATTTACCCTAATATAGTGGGATAGTTATATTTCAGGTGCAACTTTGGTTGCTTAAATGTGCACTTGAAAAAGAAGCATGGTTATACCAAAAAAAAATTAATAGCTGTAAATAAAAGTTCTTTATTATAGAGAAAAAGTAAATGTCGGCACATTAGAGCCTTGTTTGGTATTGCTTTTCGAAAATGTTTTTTTGATTTGAGAAATAAAATTTTACTTTTGAAAACAAAATGTACGTTTAGTTATACATGTAAGAAGTGTTTTTAAAGAAGCAAAAAAATATTTTGTTTACTTGGAGAAGCAATAAATTGCTTTCATACTTCTTAAATTTTAAAGAGTCTGATTGCTTCAAATGTCTTTGAAGGGATGAGAGAAGGCATTGGTCATTTTTCCGACGATCAATGATCATCATTAAAAAATCGATAACCATGTTCAAAGACTGGTGACTATTTCTGACGACTAGCAATTATCTCTAACAATCAATGACAATCTTTAAAGATCGATGACTATTTTCGACGAATGACAACTATCTCTGGAGACTCATGATTTGCCATGACATTGAGACTTCCCATGCTTTTTGATGGATTTGATATTGAAAAATTGTCGATTTATAATTTTAATCATGTTTAACAATAATTTATGACATGCTTTTTGATGAGTCAGATATTGAGGGTGAACATCACTCATAATTTTAATCATGTTTAGCAATAATTTATGACCGAAAAAATAAATAAACAATTGCCTTTTTTTTATTTTTATTTTTTATATATATAATTATTATTACCAAAAGCTTGGAGAAAGATCCTCCCTGCCTTCTTTACATGCTACTTGGCCTCATATTCCAAAACCATATGTAAAGGAAACTCCCAACTTTCTCTCTTCTATCTCCTCTCTCCTCTTCCCTCTCTCCTCTCTCTTATCCGAACACAAACAGTGGAGTTCTTGCTCAATTTTCCTTTGCAATGGCGAGACCTGATCAAGACGCAATCGAGATGTTCATGAGCATCACCGGCGCCTCCGAGGGAGTCGCGTTGCAGAAACTCGCGGTAGGCTTTTCGAATTCCGTCTTAGTGAGGTTATTCGCTCGTATTCTTTAGGGTTTTAGCGTGATAGATTCAATGGTTTGTACTATCTCTTCTTGTTTATTCTTAAGTTCTAAGATTAATCGAATCATTAGTTTCATGGATCAATCTGCAGATTGTTTTACGCAATTACATTTGATGATTGAATGCCTGAGTTGTTTAATTCCAAAGATTAGTACTGTTTGTGATTGAAGATTAGTAAGGGAACACCTTTATCATGGTGTGAAATTGTGAATAAAAAAACTGAATACTGTAGATTAGATGATAAGGAGTTTATACTTAAAATGAATAAATGAATGAAGAAGTGCCTCTTCATCGTACTGTGAAGGATATCTTTGTTTGGAATTTGAAGACTTGAGATGGTCTTGAATATTTAATTGTTCGTGTGTGGAGATTGGTTTAATGAATAATGATTGTGGCTTAACTTGGGGACTTATTGGGCTTGTAGTTGTAGATAGCCTAAATGGACCTGCCAGATGAACGGTCCGTCTTGTGTCACGTGTCACCCACATGAGCATCCCAACCAGGCTTCCTGATCCCATAAGAGGGTAACATCGGGGGAACACCGTGGGTCTGTGGACTGGATATTATGGGCAGAGGTCCGTTGCTCGGGGTCCGTCCTCAGTAGCTTACTCAAAAGAGGATCCTGGATGTTCCACTGTCATAACGGTTAACGGGAGCGTAACGAACAATTACTTTCCCATTTCCCTTCATATACCCTCATCCTCGAGGGTAGACAGGGATGGAAAAAGAAACATAACGCCCCTACACAGCGAAAACCCCTCTCTCGTCCTCCCAAGAACCCTTGAGTGTGCTCTGCCCTTCCTACCAATCACAGAGCCCCGACCCCACACTATCTAAACCACACCTATAGTAGAAAGTTGGGATTTTTTTTCCCAATAATTTTGCTTAATTATCCATCCCACTTTTGAATTTTATGTCAAGAAAGCAATAGCATCCTTCTTTGCTTAGATTTTGATATGTTTTCATGGGTTTTTTTTTTCCTCCTTTTTGTCCAAGTTTAGTTTCTTGAAATATTTCTACATTCAAATTTGGGGGTCATCAGCTGTTATATCTGAGCCATTTTTTCTCATTTTTCTGTTTGTTGTATTATGCTTATTACTTTTGTGTGCTACACAGTATCATCGCAACATCAGATACATATTTATTCACTTCGTCTCTATGATATGCATTAGTATCTTAAAATATTCTTTCTGCCGTTTTTTACATCTGACTGGTAATCAGGAACATCATGGTGATCTAAATGAAGCTGTGAATGCCCATTTTAATGAAGGAGATGGACATATGTATGTAATTCTTGTTATCCCCTTTTCCTTTTTTCTTCTAGTTTACCAAGAACTTGCATTCTGTTGGTCTTGGTTCTTTCTACAATACTATCTCATTTTTTTTTGTTATTTATATTCAGCACAAATCCAAGATCTGCTCCTGCTTTGGAAGACAACTTTGTGTCTATAGATGATCCGATGGAAGTTGAATCTCGGCAACCTTTTCTACCACTTCTATTCGCTACTAGAAGTTTGAACCGTTTCTCAATTCTTGACCCCAACTTTGGTAGAAGTTCCTTTTATGGGAGGGGTGGTTCTGAGTTCACCAGCCGTGCTCCCTTTATTTCACATCCTAGAGAGGTGAGGGAGATCCCCATAGATTTCAAAGATGGAAATGGTCAATCTGGTCATTCTGGATCCAGGCCTGTCATTGAGGAAGTAACTGGAAGTGCAAATGCACATGGCCCAGAAATCTATGGGAATGTCATAATTGATGATGAAGAGGATGGAGATGTCTTGGTCCCTTCCACTGGACATACTACAGTTCAGAATGAAAGAAATAATGGACTTTGGGGTCGTAGTTATCATGACCGACATCATAGGCCCAATGCTCCCGGGATTGACAATTTGCCTGATTATGGTAATGATATAGAAGAGGAAATGCTTCGAGCTGCCATTGAGGCTTCAAAGAGGGAGGTCAACGAGGCCTATCCAAATCAGAGTTTTGGTGCTCCTAATGTAATATAAAATGATCTTAAATATGTTGGTCAACACGTTCCTTGTGATTTTTCTCGGTGCTCAGTGATACCATTCATATCGATTAATTTTCATCTTCATACAGAGTTCATCTATTCCTGGATTTCAGCAAACACAACCTAACCTAGAAGATGCTGAGCTTGCACGTGCACTTTCACTGTCTTTAAAGGTCAAATTCTCTTACCGTTTTCCTGTTTTGTAAATATGCTATTTCGTGGTTTTTGGGCCCTCATAACTTGATTTGAGTTCAGGCGGCAGAACAAGAGAAATCACTATGTGAACAGGGTGGAAAAGTTGGAGTGACAGACCTCGACCCATCTGACGTGGAAGAGCTAGAGAAACTAACAGCAAACAAAGGAAGGTGTATATCTCTAGACCGTGTTTGGTTAGTTAGAATCTGTAGGAAAGGAAAGAAAAACCAACTTTCCAACAAAATCTGTGCGTTTGGTTCATTGGAAAATGTGGGCCCATTGGAAAGTATTTTACAAAAGTGTTCTATTTTTAGTGAAAAGCCCCTAAAACTTTTCCTCTTAAAATGACGGGAAAACGATGGAAAGGAAAAGAAAGTGCTCTTTTACTTTCCTTTCTATCCGTTTCCAACTAACCAAACACATCCTTAGTGTTTGCTTCCTGTTAAGGAAACTCTTTCTTTCTGCCTGCCTGTGTCTGTTTGTGGAAAGTTTGTTTGTGTGTGTTCATGCTTGTATGTGGTGCAAGTGGTAAGGTGATGCGAGGGTGTCGATGGAGTTGTATCTATGTTCCTGATGTCTGAAATTTTTTTCACTGATGGAGGCGAGGATTTAATTCTCTTAGAAAGGGATCTTCAAGCCAATCTAAGCTGGGTGTAGGAGCTTCTGTCCAAGCTGAAGCTGAAGATGTAGAAGAGCAGCCATTGGTGAGGCACAGGTCCAGACGCGTCTCTACTAGATCTCTTGGTTCCGCCAAAGAACTTGGAGAAACAGCATCTAGTCCACCATTTAGTGCTGGATCACATGATGTTGGTAGTCAGCCACAGCACAATGGTGATGACGCCTTCTGTTCTGACACGGTATCATCAGGCTGTTACACAAATTCACAGTAGTTTGCTATATAGATCATATGTATTAGTCTTAATAAAAAACAATTGGTGCACTATCTTACTGGTTTGCATTCTTGCTGTGATGCAAGTGGGGAGGCATATCTTCCGAGGAGCACGAGGAAGCAGTAATGCTTGAGGCTGCACTTTTTGGTAGAATTCCTGAAGGGGCTGCATTTCGTTTTGCTTACGCACCACATCAGCTCATGCAGACTGGTTCAGATGGAAATGTAGGTCCCTATCCTCATCGGGTGCCCTGTCCTCCATCACCCTCTTTGGAGGCACAGCGCTTACTACGAGAACAACAGGTTTGAATTGTTAAGCAACCATATGACTAGTGAGAATAATAATATGGTGATTCTACTGATGCCTGGTCTATGATTGCAGGATGATGAGTATCTTGCAGCACTACAGGCAGACCAAGAAAAGGAACTGAAGGCCATGGAGGAAGCTGAGGCTCGTCGCTTAGAAGAAATAGCTGCTAAAGAGGCCGCTCTTGAAGAAGAAAGGTGGAAGGAACAAGAATCTCACAAGAAATTGCTGGAGGAACAGGTAACGTCCAATGATTTTGATGTTGCCTAGTAGTTGTGTAATGAATTGTATCTTGGCGCTAAATGATGGATTTTTTAATCTTCCTTCTGTGATATTCTATTATTGCTATGAAATACACTGATGAATTCTCACAGATGGTGAATTTTGCTAGAAACAAGGGCCAAAATTTGTTTCCTTTAATAATTCTTTTATTATCATGCCCTCATCTATTATTACTAGTGACAGCAAATGAATTTCCTCATTGATGATTCTGTTAGAAAAAAGTAATTAATAAATTAGAGAAAGAAAAATAATGAAATCAATCGAAATCCCATGTGGCAAATGTCATATACTATTTTCCCCTCTATACTCTTATCACCTTTATAATCAATACCCTAAATAAGAAGAAAAAATATTAGTATAGTCTGAACAAGGTCCCAGAACTCAACATGTTTAAATTTTAATTGTCACTACAAGAACATTGCATGTATTATTATTATTGTTATTGTTTACACTATGTGCCTTAAAATCATTTTTAACTCCATCCAAGTCCTTTTTGGTCCTCTTTTAGCCCTTTGGATCTTTGAACTTTCACCATCTCATACGTTCTATGCAACAAGCCTCTTTTTTGCATGTTGTTGTTGTTGTTGTTGTTTACACTATGTGCCTTAAAATCATTTCTAACTCCATCCAAGTCCTTTTTGGTCCTCTTTTAGCCCTTTGGATCTTTCAACTTTCACCATCTCATACCTTTTCATAAGAGATGCAACAAGCCTCTTTTTTGCATGCCCAGGACCATCTTAAATGACTTTCCTTTATCTCATCTCATTGGGACTACTCCTGGACTCTCAGATATATGAGTTTCATTCCCTATCTTCTTTAGGTTTTCTGCATGTCCATCTCAACATCCTCATTTCATTGACACCGGTCCCAAGCATGGTTAATGGAGGAGTCTTGCATTAGGTTAATAACTAGCATAAGACTTTTCTAGATCCATTAAAACATGGATCCTATATAATGAAAGGCCTAATAGTCCTTAATAATTTTAGAATATATAAGAACTGCATTATTGATGTACAATTAGAGAATAAAGAATTCTATGGTGGAAGCACATTATTTTATCATGCGACGGAAAAGATATGAGAAAGTGGCATCACAAGAAAATTGAGTTTTTGTATTTCTTTTTTCCCTTTTTTCCCATTTATTCTTGGTTGTTCTTTAGTTAGTTACAAAGTCACTTCTTGATATGAATGGCTAAAACCAAATTATCTAGTTTTTCTTTACATCGTGTAGTTCAAATGGGATTCATTGGCCCTATTGACATGAACTGATGATTGGAATGGCCTTTTAAGTGTTAAACTTCTACTTCCATCTGGTTGAGGCTGGTACTACTTCAACTGTTCTTGCGACCAGTAAAACTGCCGATTACACACAATCATCATCAACCCTCATTTCCTTTGTGGCGGATCAAAATATTTAATTTTATCCATTGGGATTATATTATGTCTGCCAAGTGCCAATACCTTGTACTATCAATTGTGCTTTCTATGCATTACAATGCACTAAGAGAAGGTTTTTTTTTTTTTTTAGTTTATTTTATTTTACAATGCACTTATTGATTGTTTTAAAAGAAAATAAGCTTAACTATGGATGGCGTCCTGATGTTTGACAAAATTGTTCACTAATTGCAGGAGTTTGAGAGGCAGCTAGCTGCAAAAGAAGCTTCTCTTCCTCAGGAACCTTCATTAAATGATGAGAATGCCATAACTCTTCTTGTCCGGATGCCGGACGGCAGCCGCTGTGGCCGCCGTTTTTTAAAGTCTGACAAGCTACAGGTAAATGTTGTGAAAAAGATATCCTTCTTGTGCATATACCAAGACATCACTGCGTTTGCATATTCTCTTGATCCAAATTTAATTGTAGGTTGATTTTGCTTGGCAGTCTCTTTTTGACTTCATAGATGTTGGTAGAGCGGTTAAGCCCGCCACCTATAGATTGGTAAGTGTTCTGTATCTTCACCTGTTTCTACTGGTTCTCTAGTAACCATCTTCGCTAATCAAGTCACCTGTTAAGTGCTTTTTGGAGCTTATAACTTATTAAAGCACTTTTTTAAGCAAGTGTTTTGGTAACGATAAATGGGTAAGTTCTTACCCATAAGTAGTAGAGGAAGATGGGACTGTAAGGAGAAGTTGCTCTCAATAACTTTTCCTTATCAGTTATGTGGGAAGTGATTTCTATCAATTAATAACACTTTGAAAATGACACTTCTAACCCTGAACACAATACTAAGCTTTTTAAAAATGACATTTTTATCCATAAAATTTAAGAAAATTTCTATGAGTTTGTCTTGTTAAGGTATTTAAGTTATCCGTATTATCGAACACTTTTTTTTTATTTTTCAAACCAAGCAACTTATTGATGCCTTGGATAACTCCAATTGAGTTACTTATCCAATGAATGCTTATATGTCTTAATTGAAGGATTTGCGGCGTTAAGGCTTTGCACCGTGCAGGAAAAACATTTACTAAGATTGGATTTAGAAGTAAGATCTAGCTATAATTTCTTCAAGTTCTGATGCTGGTGTTTCTTGGTGAACAGGTGAGGCCATACCCACGGCGTTCTTTCAGTGACGGTGAGAGCTCGTCGACTCTGAATGAAGTAGGTATTACCAGCAAACAAGAAGCCCTGTATCTAGAATCGGTTTAAACATATCACACCCCTCTAGATTATAGTAGCAAAAAAATCACATGAAGCTTAGATAGATTGAATATAGAATGCATTTGTGGAAGTTGATTTTAGCTTGTGATAATCTGTTGAGATTGCCTTGATATCAAGGTTTTAAATTTCGATTTCGCCAGACATTTCGCAAGAGGTCTAGTGAGATTTTGCCCAAATTTCTTCATATTTTGCCAAAATTTTGTCCAAAAGTCACCGAAATGGGGAAATATCACAATGTCGCCAAACTAGAAAATAGCGAAATTTAAAACCTTGCTTGATATATAGCAGAAACCTAGAAAAGCAGAATTATTCAAGGCTGTAACATGTGACCACCTTTCAGCAATCCCTCCCTAATTGGATGGCAATGGAGTGGGTTACATGTGTAACTAGGGCTGTCAACGAGCCGAGCTAGCTCGGCTCGGGCTCGGCTTGTTTGAGCCGAGCTTGAGCTCTAAAATTAGGCTCGCGAGCCGAGCTTGAGCCCAAAAAAAAGCTCATTATTTTAACGAGCTTGAGCTGAGCTTGGGTAGGCTCGGCTCGGTTAAAGCTTGGCTCGGTTTGTATATGTGATTAAACACACATGTTAACATATTAAACACACATGTTAACATATTATATTACATATAGTAACAATTATTAACTATAGTGTTAATATATTTGTATTAATCTAAGCATTTTTACGTCGTCGATGTTTTAGAAGCCGAACTTTTTGCGAGCCGAGCTTTTACGAGCCTGAGCCGATCTGGGCAAAGCTCAGCTCGGCTTGGAGCCTAAAAACTTTTAACGAGCCTGAGCTTTGCTAGAGATCTGCGAGCTTGAACGGAGTTGGGCAAAGCTCAGCTCAGCTCGACTCGTTTACAGCCCTATGTGTAACCCGTCTTGTCCCACCCTTATTGGTTTGGGTTTGGTAACTCGTGAGTTGGGTTATTGTCCATATGTTTTAAATATGCTTAAAAAAATTAAAGATTTAATTGAAAAAGACATTTATTTAAAAAAAAAAAAAAAAAAAAACTTGTAGCTTCTATCATCTTGATAGGGTTAGGAGTGGGTTTGGTATTAGGAAATCTTTTAGAGGCGGGTTAGGGTTTGTCAAAACCCGCCCCGTTGCCATCCCTAGCCCCTCATTAGTTTTGGCTTTATGAATTCAAAGTGTGAAGGGTATGTTTTGATTGGTGGCCACCAAGGGTTAAAGGATTGGATCGATCTGGTCCGTATAAGGACTAGTCAAGACTGATCCGATTTCAAGCCACGATAAAACTAATGTATCGTGAGGCTCTCGACCGGATCAGTACAACTGGATTTGGATCGATTGGTTGTACCAGTCTTTTTTTGTTTTTGTTTTATTTATTTATTTATTTTTAATTGGACAACATATTAGTATCGATCTGGACCTGGACCGGTCCCGACTGCTACTGCTGGTCCGGTGACTGATCTGAGTGATCCAATTTATTTACTTTATTTTTAATTTAAAAAAAATAAAGAAGTCGCCCTCATTTGTACCCAATCCGGATCAGATGGTACTGCCAGTCCGGACTGTCGGATCCGATCCGGGCTCGATCCTTTAAACCTCTGAGGGAAGGATTGCTATTATCTTGTTAAGTTCCTTATAAAATCTTTTACTAAAAATGCTTAACACGCTCAAACATATTTCCATTATTTCACTGTAATATTACTAAGCGCTGCGTGGCTACATTGCGAACGATGATCTGAAAAAAGTGCGTAAAAAAAGAAGGAAAAGTATGCTCCTCGCTCGTATCATGGTAAGCTTCACGTTCCTCCGGCTCGTGCAGCTGTGCGCGAAAAAGAAAAGACAGAGTTAATCAGGAGGGAGAGAGACGTTTGAAATTTCGATTTCGCCTGTGTTCTTAGCAAAATTTTACCAATATATATTAAATAATTATCAAATTTTTTCGAAATGGGAAAATATCATCGAAATATCACCATATCACAAAATAGAAAATAACAAAATTTCACCGGAAAATATAGAAATAACAAAATTTTGCCGAAAAACATAGAGAGAGTCTGACCACAAGTGAGTAGTGGCATATTGCACTGAGTGGGAAGACGAGAAACAATCCTGAGAGTATTGCAGAGGCAGTTGTGGTCGACTGCTTGGAGTGCATTGCAGCATTCAGGGCTTGGGTTGATCTGAGACGCGCCCGGTACCACATAGGGTGCGCAGCTGTACAGGCTGCTAAGCTCTGCCGAGCAGCTCTGTGATTGGGTCATCTGAATCTGCACTGCAAGAAGAGCTATGATCATCATCGTGATCAGGAATGCAGTTCCAGAACTGAGAGAGAAGAAGATAGACTTCCCAGTTATCGCCATGGCTAGATTCTTCTTCAATCAAGTTTCTCTTCCTTCCTTACTATTTCACCTCTATTTATAATGCTCGAGTGTGTATGGTTAGAGCCTCTGTGGTGGTGAGCCTTGCATGAGTTACCTACTACTCGGTAATCTCACCATAGTATGTATCATGGCCATGGCACTATGTATGTCTAGTGATGTACATTCGGGCCGCCCGTGCCGGGCACAACTGACCGATTATTTATCGGGTTGTGTTGGGGACGACATGGCATAGTCGAATTATTTATCGGATCATGCCATATCGTGTCTAATTTTCAGGCTCCAGGCATAACACGGCACAGGACATGATTGTTATTGTAGACCGGGTTTTGTTTTTGCCTATAAAATGGCCAAAACTTGATTCGAGCTTGTGCCTTGGTCAGGTCGTACCATGCCGTGAGCCATGACCCACGGCCGAGACTACATGATACGACACCATAAGACCTATCGTGCTGTATCCAACACGAATAGTGTGAAGCCGTGCCCGGCACGACCCAAATTGTATCAGACCAGGCCAGCACGTGCGGTATAGCAGATTTGTACATCCCCATATATGTCTAAGTTGGTCACCTTATTACTTTATCCTAGCTAACCCCAGATGATGGATTGGATTGGAAAAATGATCCTTCAAATGGGTCCCACATCTCTATCAATTGGAGGGCACAGATGAATCAAGTTCCATCAGATGATGTATGTCATGGTTTCATAGATCGGCCGATACAATTCCGTATTAGGACCGGAACACAGCGGTCTGGTCTCAATCTGCGATATAAACAATTATATCACAGGGTTATGGACTGGCGGTTTGGCAATCGGTATCGGCAGTACAATCCCAGATTCTGACCGTATGATGACTGGTTTCGACGATTTGGCGATCGGTATATATATATATATTTTTTTTTTTTACAAAATAACACATTATAATTTCAAATTATTTTGGTACATATAGATTCT
>JAUPMG010095679.1:5128-26292 GCA_031762675.1 Pachysandra terminalis
CTTGGTTTGAAGGTTGGTGTAGAGAATTATACCTCTTGCTCTGCTTCTTATTATTCTCCAAGTGATGAATCAACCTCTCAAGACCTTGTGTTTATATAGGCACTTAGGAACTCTAGTATTAGAAACTATAGAACTCTTATTCCCTACCCTAAATTAGTTAGTTTTAATCTCAGCCTTTAGATTAGTTTCTCAGCTTATATTGGTTTCATTGTATTGTTGATTTCTTACTAATTCTGTTTTAGAATTCGTTTAAATAGTTGCTATTTTAGTTTGTAGAGAATACCTTCTAATTCCTTATCTTTGACTTAGCCTCCTATTCTATTTACTTCTTTATCTAAATCCTTTTTAATAAAGAGTATTTCTAATTCCTTATATTAAATCTTAGCCATCAATTGGAGATTGAAGGCTCCTACAAGATTTTAGCCATTGATTCTTATATTGAGATCCCTACAAGATCCAAGCCACATGTCATAATTTTAGAAGTTATGATTGTGTGTGATGCACCTAGTTTCCTATAGTACAACCCACCAATCATAATCGGCCAAAAGTCAAACATGACTGCTAATTACTAAAATTTTAAATTAATCCCAAAATTTCTATTATTTACATATTTACCCTATTGTTTTGTTTGGGTTACTACACTTTACTCTCCTTAAGAAAATTTCTTCCTCAAAGTTCACTTAGCTTACCGGAAAAGTTGAGAGACTTACTTTGAATATCCGCTTCTAGTTCCCTTGTTGCTTCGAATCTTCCATGATTACTCCACAGTATCCTCAACATCAGTATCACCTTGTTGCATAAAACATGTTCCTTCTGGGATGAGAATGAACACTAATCGGTTTAATCAGAATAGAATCTACCCACACTTAAGTAACCAGCCAATGTTAGAGTAAACAATCAGCACACAGAAAATTTTTGGAATATCAGCACAAAGAAAACTTTTAAAATATCATCACATCAAAAACTTTTGGATTTGATTGAAAACATAAACCTTAGGCTTTGATACCACTTTTGTCACGAACCAAACCTAGAAATCTCAATGGAGTCCCTGAGTTAAGTTGTAACTCTCTCCCCATATGCAGATGGTAGGGGATAAGCAATACATGACAAAAATTATTAAATTAAAACGGATATTATATAAGATAAAGTATAGAAAAGTAGTGTTATTAAGATAATATCCATCATGTAACATCCTTCAAATAGAAAAAGGCAGAAAGAAAATAAAACTAGTACCATGCTTCAAATCAATCCTTATTAACTACTCAAAATAAAGTAAATACTGAATTGCAACAAATAAACCTTACTACAAATTCTACTAAAATCATCAAATAAAACCCTAATTATATCTAATATCTTCAAAGCATCTTTGTCCTCCATCTTGGTCCTCGTGGTCCTTATGTCCTTCATCTATAGATCATGAAATATGTTGTGCTCAAAAGCATAAGCTACACTAGCTTTGTAAGTAAACAAGGCTAATAATATTTAAGATTCAAGTTGGAAATTTTCCATTCTTCAATGGTTATCCATATAAACAACTAATGAGTAAATCATGAGATATATATCAATATGCAAGGGAAACATGTAATATGTGAATATGAAATAAATATGTGAATAATGATGCAATGTTATGCAATGGGCTGATTTAGTTATTAATGCATGTTGTGCACCAAGCAAGTAAGATCACCACATATGATTGAAAACAAACAATTTAATATGCACATTGTATAGTACTCACTTAATGTATGTTTCACACCCCATCAAACCCTTGGATAAACAAGATGAAAACCATCCTTCGAATACACAGCCAGAATAAGGGGTTATTCCATGTGTGCATCATAGTTTCTTGGATTTTTGACCTAGAGGTCTCAATTTCCTCACTTTATGTCTGATCATGGGAAAAAATCCCAGGGCTTCACCAATGTGAAATGTTCCTTGTGAGTCATATATAAATAGATCTACTAACAGACTTTCGCTCAGTCATCCATCCAACAAGAAGGGCATTCGTCTCGCAAGAAAAGAATCAAGATAGGTCTATTGGGATAATCACTTCCTCATAACAAATTTTAAGTCTCCTACCCTATTATGATTTCCAGATCAAAATACTCTCATGATCATCATGAATTCCAGAAATATGGATTCATATGCAAAGGGTATGGCTTTTAAGCAAATTCATGGTCATGAAGCTTAATGCTATGCAAGTGAGAAGGTGCTCATTAACTAAGCATTCAAATCATGTGTACAATGTACAGTATGACTAATTTACATGCTGGATAATGAGTAAGCAAGCAATATGAAGTATATCAAAATACTACATGTCCATCAAACATAGCCAATAGGTCGATAAAGAAGTGTGTATATGAGATAATCATATTTCAGAAAAAGTAATATCATATTTGGTCTAATGAGATCAAAATAGGTTAGTACACAAAATTTCATAGAAAACAGACCAACTTGGCAATTCTCGACGAGCCTAGGGGTCGCCGAGTGGGTCTCGGTGTACCTTCGACAGTCTTTCCGCGAGCTGAAGAGGTCGCCAAATCAACCTTTGGGATTTTTGGGGTTTTTGTCAGAAATTTAGGCTCGGAGTGGTCTCGATGCGCCGAGTTGGGGTCTCGGTGACAAAACCAGGGACTTAATAACTTCACCGTGGGGCTCGGTATACCTTCGGCAAGCTGAGAAGTCACCGTGGGTTTTCTTGGTTGGCTCGGCATACAGTTCGACGCATCGAGAGGTCGCTGAATGTTACGGTCTGGGCAGTTTTTTCAGTTTTTGCATCCTCTTCAACTTTAAACATAAAACATGATTTAGTAACCTCCCAAAACTTTGAAGTCTGCACAAAACCCAATGAATAAACATCACAAACATTGACTTAATTCAAACGTGCCATGTCTTACATTTAAAACACATAAAATTAGTTTGAAACCATTAAAATACTTTGTACACAAAGAAAGTAATCTTGTACTCCTACTTAAATCAAAAATAAAGTTAGACTTGAATACTTACCTTGGTTTGAAGGTTGGTGTAGAGAATTATACCTCTTGCTCTGCTTCTTATTATTCTCCAAGTGATGAATCAACCTCCCAAGACCTTGTGTTTATATAGGAACTTAGGAACTCTAGAATTAGAAACTATAGAACTCTTAATCCCCACCCTTAGATTAGTTAGTTTTAATCTCAACCTTTAGATTAGTTTCTCAGATTATATTAGTTTCATTGTATTGAGATCCTACAAGATCCTAGCCACATGTCATAATTTTAGAAGTTATGATTGTGTGTGATGCACCTAGTTTCATACAGTGCAACCCACCAATCACAATCGGTCAAAACTCAAACATGACAGCTAATTACTAAATTTTTAAATTAACTCCAAATTTTCTATTATTTACATATTAACCTTATTGTTTTGTTTGTATTATTACAATCTACCATCAAGAAAAGTTCGTCCTCGAAATTCGTTTGCCTTACCGGAAACGTTGAGACACTTACTTTGAATATCCGCTTCTAGTTCCCTTGTTGCTTCCAATCTTTCATAATTACTCCATAGTATCCTCAACATCAGTCTCACCGCGTTGTATAAAACTTGTTCCTTCCGGGCTGAGTAGAATGAACAGTAATCTATTTAAGAAGAGCGGAATCTGCCCACAGTTAAGTTAGCAGCCAATGTTAGATTAAACAATCAACACGCAGAAAACTTTTGGAATATCAGCACAAAGAAAACTTTTAAAATATCATCACATCGAAAAGTTTTGGAATTGATTGAAAACATAAAACTTAGGCTATTACACCACTTTTTTCACAAACCAAACCTAAAAATTGCAATGGAGTCCCCAAGTTAAGTTGTAATTGTCACCCCATATCTAGATGGGAGTGGATAAGCAATACATAACCAAAATTATTAAATTAAGAAAGTTATTTATGTAAGATAAAGTATAGAAAAGTAGTTTTATTAAGATAATATCCATAAATAACATTATTCAAATAGAAAACAATGGAAAGAAAATAATACTAGTCTCATGCTTCAAATCAATCCCTATTAACTACTGAAAATCAAAGTAAATACTGAATTACAGCAAATAAACCCTACTAAAAGTTCTACAAAAATCATCAGATAAAACCCTAATAGTAACGAATATCTTCAAAGCATCCTTGTTCTCCATCTTGGTCCTCATGGTTCTTATGTCCATCATCTATAGATCCTGAAATATGTTGTGCTCGAAAGTGTAAGCTACACTAGCTTTGTAAGTAAAAAAGGCTAAGAATATTTAAGATTCAAGTAGGGACAATGCTACTTTCAATGGTAATCCATATAAACAAATAATGTGTAAATCATGAGATATATATCAAAATTGAAGGGAAACATGTAATATGTGATAAATTTATGATGGGTGATCACTATGAAATAAATATGTGAATAGTGATGCAATAAGATGTAATGTGCAATGTAATGCAATGAGTTGATTCAATTACTAATGCATATTGTGCACTTAGCAAGTAAGATCACCACATGTGGTTGAAGACAAACAATCTAATATGCATGTTGTATAGTATTCGTTTAATGTATGTTTCAGACCTGATCAAAACCCTGGCTAAACAAGATGAAAACCATCATTCGAATACATGGCCAGAATAGGGGGTTACTCCATGTGCGCATCATAGTTTCTAGGATTGTTGACCTAGAGGTCCCAATTTCCTCACTTTATTTCCGATCATGGGGAAAAATCCCAGGGCTTCACCAATGTGAAATGTTCTTCGTGAGTCATACATAAACACATCTACTAATAGAATTTTGCTTGGTCATCCATGCAACAAGAAGTGCTTTCGTCTCGCAAGACCGGAATTAAGATAGGTCTATTGGGATGATCAGTCCCTCAACAAAAAATATAAGTCTCCTGCCCTATTAGAATTTCCAGATCATAATACTCTCGAGATCATGATGAATTCCAAAAATATGGATTCAAATGCAAAGGGTATGGCTTTTAGACCAAATCCATTGTAATGAAGCTTAATGATGTGCAAGTGAAAAGGTGCTCATTAACTAACGTTCAAATCTTGTGTACAATGTGCAATATGACTAATTAACATGATAGACAATGAGTAAGTAAGCAATATGAAGTATATCAAAATATCACATGTCCATCAAACATTGCCAATAGGTCCATAAAGAAGTGAATATAAGAAATAATCATAATTCAGCAAAAGTAATATCATATTTGGTCTAATGAGATCAAAATAGGTTAGCACACACAATTTCATGGAAAACGGACCAACTTTGCAATTCTTGGCCAGCCGAGGGGTCGCTGAGTGGGTCTTGGTTTATCTTTGGCGGCCTTTCGGCGAGCCGAGGAGGTCACCGAATCCACCTTTGGGATTTCTGTCTAAAATTCAGGCTCGACGTGGTCTCGGTGCGCCGAGTTGGGGTCTCAGTGACATTTCCAGGGCTTAAAAAGTTTTTTGTGATGCTCGGCGTGCTTTCGGTGACAAAACCAGGGACTTAAAAACTGCACTTTGGGGCTCGGTGTACCTTCGGGTAGCTAAGACATCGTCGAGGGTTTTGGGGTTTGGTTGGGTTTATCGTGCGGCGCCCCGAGAGGTCGCCCCACGCCGCGGTCTGAGCAGTTTTGCCTATTTTTGCATCCTCTTCAACTTTAAACATAAAACATGATTTTGTAACCCCCCATAACTTTGAAGTCCGCCCAAAATCCAATAAATAAACATCTCAAACATTGATTTAAGTCGAACTTGCCATGTCCTACTTTTAAAACTCAGAAAATTAGTTTGAAACCATTAAAATACTTCATACACAAAGAAAGTAATCTTTTACTCCTATTTAAATCAAAAATAAAGTTAGACTTGAATACTTACCTTCGTTTGAAGGTTGGTATAGAGAATTACACATCTTGCTTTTCTTCTTCTTCTTCTTCTTCTCCAAGTGATGAATCAAGATCCTAAGGCCTTATGTTTATATAGGCACTTATGAACTCTAGAATTAGAAACTATAGAACTCTTAATCCCTACCCTTAAATTAGTTTGTTGTAATCTCAGGCTTTAGATTAGTTTCTCAGCATATATTGGTTAGTTTCTATTGTTGATTTCTTACTAATTCTGTTTTAGAATCCTATCCTTTGTTTAAATTTTTGCTATTTTAGTTTGTAGAGAATACCTTCTAATTCCTTATCTTTTACATAGTCTCCTATTCTAGTTTCTTCTTTATTTGAATCCTTTTTAATAGAGAGTGTTTCTAGTTCCTTATATTAAATCTCAGCCATCAATTGGGGATTGAAGGCTCCTACAAGATCCTAGCCATTAATTCTTATATTGAGATCCCTACAAGATTCTAGCCACATGTCATACCTTTAGAAGTTATGATTGTGTGTGATACACCTAGTTTCCTATAGTACAATCCACCAATCCGATTGGTAGGCGTTAATATCAAAAAGGAAGAAATAGAAAGGTGCGTGAAAATCAGAGAGAAAAGAAAGGTAGGGTTTGTGGGAGTGTTGGAAAAAGATAAAAGAAAGAGAAGAGAAAAGAAAGGGGAGAACGTGTGTTCATGAAGGAAGAAGAAGAAGATAGGAGAGGAAGGAGAATGGTACTCTATAGTTTTCGGAGTTTTTTGCATATACATGTATATATATATGTATATATATATATATTCATAAATATGTATATACATGTACATATGTATATATTTATATATATATATATATGTATGTATGTATACACGTATACAAGGGAGAGAACAAAGGGAACACAGAGAGAGATATTCGTACTGAAGTGACAAAAAACAGAAGACAAAAGGAGACTGCAGAGATTCTGGTTAAGATCCACAAAAAGCATCTGATAAATAGGTTTAATACCCTACAATCATGACCAACGGCGAGTGCTACGATGCTGATGTCATGATTGCCTTTCACGTTGTGATACACGACATTGATGTTCTCTTTGTTTCATCTGTGAGAACTGGACTGAACTGCAGAACACGTCATGTGATTGGCTTTCACACAAAAAAAAAAAAAAAAAACGAAAAAAGAAAAGAAAAGGAGGGAGTCTGAGATCAATCGAAAGAGAGAAGGGATATTTTTTATTTTTTTTTTTTAAAAGAGAGAAAGAAAGGGTGGGAGGTTTTAAATCATACATTCCACCCATGATATTACGATGGCCCCACCAATAGGGTGTTAGACCCATTAAAAGATTTTAGTGGGGGTTGATACTCTAAGTTTCACTTATCATATTATTGTGTTATCTACTATTAGGGCCTTTGACCCAAAAAATAAGGTCTTTGTGACTAATTTTGATTTGGGTTAGACTAGAAGTCTATGACTTTGATGGTCTAGCCCTTGGTCCTCGTGACCAAGTATGATTTGGTTTAGATCAGAAGTCTACGACTTTGATGGTCTAGTCCTATGTCACATCCTAAACCATTGAAAGCATCGATATTCCCAATAGTGAAGTATGTAACTCTCACCCCAATAAAACATGAGAGTGGAAAGAAATAATCAAAACATAAGTGTAGTAAACAATAATAGTTTTAGGTATATTTAAGTAAAAATACATAATCTAGTCTTATTACAACTAATTTAATAAATTCTAAAAGCAAAAATCTAATACAAAATCCTATCTACTATTTCTTCAATTCTAGTCCCATCCCAAGCTCTCCTTATGCTACTTGATTCCTAAAAAATATAAATAAATATACATAAGCTAGAAAGCACGGATGAGTAGTCCTTCAAAGCAAGGTATTTACTCAAATCCCAATGTTATGAAATACAAACAATAAAATAGATAAAATACATATAATCTAGAAATTATATGATAAATAGTGATACTTATAACAAAATTTAAATAACAAGTGTTTCTCTCCCAATCTCACTTTGGTATATGAAATAATGGTCCATATCAATAATCCTATTTCTATATGCAAACTTAGATCAAGTGTATCATACACAAGATACTCACAACAATATTAACAAACAATATGCAATGCAAGTGATGTTAAGTATGCTAATCATGCATATTCCCACATGATCGATTATTCCTTGAGGAAGATGTCTTATCGAACCATCCCCCCTCTACAAGGCCACTCTCAAGTTAAGATATTCCATGTGCGCATCATAGTTCTATGGGGTTTCGACCTAGAGGGCACAATTCCCCCACTTATTTGTGACCATGGATAATACTCCAAAGAACTCCAAGTTTAAAGTTCTCAAGGAATCATACAGATTAACAACTAACAGAAGGGTATATGCTTCAGATATTGGGCATCAAATCTTGAACATTCCCTCACCTTATTATATTTCCACAAGTCTGTTAGGTTCACCATGCAAGGATATAGCCCTCAACTTGGGAGCAAACAAATAAATTGGTACATTGGGATGTCAGTCCCTCAACACATAATAATATAACATAGTCAGACCAAAGGACAAAAATGGTAAAATAGTCAAGTCTCAAGTGTAATCCAATCCCATCAAAGGCTTAGGGTTTCAGACCTTGCTATCATAGCAGGGTAGTCCAAATGTAACTCATGCTTTTAGATCATCAATTAGCACAAACAATGTCTCATAGGCATAAATTCAAATCAGCAAAGACATGAGCACATTCTCATGATTCTAAATTAATAATGCATAAGTTCACATATTGGACAAGAATATGCATGTACATATAACAATCGTAATAGCAGTAATGATATAGATATATTATCATAATTAATAAGGCATTCCATTCACATACACATAATCATATAAATAGTGGAAATACATAGTCATTGAATTATTATTCAATTTCTGTACTTATACATGCACAACAAGAGGGGTATGGCATTGCTGGAATGGTCAGGAGTCTAGTCTCTTAAGTATCTCAAAATATCACTACCTAATCCAAGGCACTAATTGGGTTAAGATCAATTTAAACTTGTTAGGACTTGGTTGGAATGGTCATCGGTTATTAGGTTTATTTTTGGGGTCGAATATCATGGTAAATCAGTTAGATTAGGTCTAATTTGGGTGTCCAAAGGTTAAGGGTTCAAATAAAGTCATTACGGCTCTCGGCGCATGTATCGTCGTGTATCTCGGCGTGCTCAAAAGCTCACTGGAAGGTATGGTATGAAGGTATTCTAGGTTTGGCCAATACAGAGGCTCGGTGCATATCTCAGCGCATCGAAATATGTATTGGCGTGAAAACCATGAACCTAATTTACTTACTCTGACGCTCGGCGCATACTCGGCGCATGGAGATAGGGACTCGGTGTGAAAACCAATGAACAGTTTCACAGGGTATAGGGCTCGGCGCATAGTCGGCGCGCCGTGGGTAGTTGCCGAAGTGCATTCTGGGATAAGTTTGATTGGGATTTCTTCGAAAATGTTCCTATAACTCAAGGGTTCTTCGAAATTATGATCTAAGGCATTGAGTTGGGTTTTTAATAATCTCAAAGGGTTTCTTGGATCCATATGGTCAATTTTCTGGGTTTGACTCTCAGTTTATGCATGAATGTGTCCAGAGATTGGTTTGATCTTATAAATTACAAGTTTTATTCCTAAGATCATAGGAAAGGGGTAAATGCATTCAATCAAAACTTTCCCATGGCCATAAAAAAGAAATAAAAGTAAATACGCAAGACAATGAAACAAAACTCACAATGGCTTGTTGTAGAATTCTCATAGGGTTCATTCTTCTTCTTCCTAATGTTTTTTGGGTTTCTTCGTCTCATGCTAAGGCTTCTCCACCAATTTGATCTTCCATTAAGTGTTTTAGATCTTTTAGTTAAGGTTTACCTTATAAGGTTCTATGGATAATGGGTTATCCTATTGAGTTATAATGCTGCAGGGAGTTCTCTGGTTTTCTAGTCTTTCAAGGATTCCAACTAGAAAGCTTCTAAATGAAAGTTTATAATTCTTTTTTGATTGATATTAAACCTAGGGTTATTCTTTAGCCTTATTATTGTTACTATAGTTAACTTCATTATTTGTAGATACTTATCTGGTTTGGGCCTCGTCGACAATTCTGGCGCGCTGCGCCTTCCCCTTGCTGAGCCTTCCCCTTCTGTGCCTTCCCTGCGATGTCCCTCTGGCGTGCTGCTCACGCCGGAGCCTTACCTTTACACCCTTTACATCCTTAACCATCCCTCATGGGGAGGAAGGCTCGCAAGGCATCCTCCCCTGCTTCCCCTTCACTTCTTCCCCCTGTTCTCTCCTCTTCCAAACCTCTTACCCGAGCTACTCGTTTATGCTCTCCCTGCCTCATCTTCTGTTGGCCCAGGTTTCCTTCTCTCCCCTCCTCCCCCTCCTGGTGCTTCTTGCTTTTCAGCTTGTCCTTCCTCCTCTCCTCTGTCTTCACCTCCTTCTTCCGTTGGAGGAGGACCTGTCCTAGTTCCTTCGTTTTCTTCTTCATCTCCCCCTGCTCTGCTCTCCTCGTCCTCTTAGCTTCCTCCTCTCGGGCTGAGTGTTGCCCCCATGTCTTATCCAGTCTTGTCGTCTCCCTACTCTCAGCCGGTCCTTTCTCCGTCTCCGGCAGGTCCGTTCTCTTCCGGAAGGCCCTCTACTCCTACCCGGGTTCTCCTTGGTGCCGGGTCGGGTTCTAAGATGGACCCGATCCCCTATTTTCAAAATTCCCCTCCTACCCGCCTTTCTACTGGGGTCTCTCCTGCTTCTTCGTCTGGTCTGTTGACCCTTCCTGTCAATGCGTATGGGCTGCAGCCCCAAACTGATGACTTTTCGGAATTGGATACTGTCGTAGCTGCCTTGAGGAAGGGCTGCCTACCCCATACAGCATCTCTCTCTCCATCCCTTCCCCTTTCTCCTTTCCCTATGCACCCCTTGCTCAGGGGCTTGAACAGAGTGTGACTCCCTATGCTACGAGGTCCTCCCATTCCAAGCCTTATTGTGGGATTGCAGGCTATGAGCCTGCCAAGTCATCAATCCCTGACAACCACAGCTGCCTCCCCCCCCCCTTCTATGCTTGCCTCCCGTGCTTGGCCAAGTTTATTTGTGAATTCAGCACCCCCCTCTCAAACACAACTGACATACTTCCCTCCCTCTTTCAAGGATGGGAAGCTAGTAGTCTGTCCTATTAGGGAGGTCATAGATGCAAGTATTGCCCTATGCACCCTGGTTGGACATTGTCTGGAGAAGAGGTTGCCTCTGAATGTGGTCAAGACAATTACTCAAAGCCTGTTGGGCAAATTGAGTACTGTTGAGGTAACAACTAATATCAATGAGTTCTACTCTTTTAAATTCTCTAGCAAGGACACCAGAGACAAGGTGTTGGCATTAGGCCCTTGGCATTTTGCTGGAAAGCTTTTAATCTTGAGGGAATGGAGACCAAAGATGTCACTTCTCAAGGAAAGTCTCAATACAGTTCCATTTTGGATCAAGCTCTTCAACATCCCACATGAACTTCGGACCTTGGAAGGGCTTAGCTATGTGGCAAGTGCTGTGGGTCATTCTTTAAATGTTGACACAGCCACTAAGAACCACACAATGATGAACTATGCAAAGGTATGTGTGGAGATCAGTGCTGAGTCCAATCTCCCTAATAACATCTCACTTAACATATCTGGCAACCCTTTGATGGAGGAAATAATTGATATTGATGTGGAGTACCTATCGAAACCTCTCTGCTCTAATTGTAAGTGTTTTGGACATGGGACAATTTTTTGTCCTCTTACTGCTAAGCTGCCTAAGCAATGGAAGCCTATTGGGAGATTAGTTAACCTGCACCTTGAAGAAGAAAATACTCTCAAGGAAGGTGACAAATCTCAAAATACACCCAGAATGGATAACAATGCTGCATATTATCCTCAAGGGGAGCATGTTACAGACCTGGAAAGGACTAAAGAGGATAATGCCAATGATCTGGGAAGGGAGTATAAAACTACAACTGATGTTTTGAGTACTGAAGAGGATGCAAATAATGGTGAGAATAACCTTGATTGTATTGTAATGGAGATTGTAACACCTAACAATCTTTCAGCTCAGCCTTTGAGAACCTCGATAAATAAATTCAGCATTCTAATGGAGGAAGGAGAAACTAGTTTGGCTAGTACTGATGATCCTGTCAATACCAATGTGGTACATATGAACTCCTTATTAGGAGAAGATTCCCTCTCCAAACCTTTGCCTCAATGATAAGTTTTTTTCTGCTGGAACATTCAGGGCCTTAATGACACTATCAAATAGAAGGAGGTGAGAAATTTGATATCCACTTACACACCTAGCATCTTTGCATTGGTTGAAACAAAGGTGAGAGTTACTAACTCTTCTAGTATCATTCATCACATAGCCCCTGGGTGGTCTTCTTTTCTCAATTACCCAACATTTGATAGAGACAGGATATGGGCTTGCTGGAATGACAAAGAAGTTGCCTTAAACCCGACCTTTTGCTCTAATCAAATAGTTTATGGTACTTTAACTTTCAAAGCTAATAACTCCCCTACTTTGTTCAGCTGTGTGTATGGTTCCAATGATGCTATTGAAAGAAAATTTCTCTGGAGGGACATTACTAATCTTCAGTCTATCTCCCCTTGGATAGTGGTTGGGGATTTTAATGTTGTAAGATACAGCACTGAGAAGTTTGGTGGAAGAGACATCAATTTTTGAGCTACTAAGGACTTTAATGATTGTATTGATCAGTTGGAACTCAGTGATCTAAGGTTCAATGGATGTCTGTTTGCATGGAATGATAGAAACCAGTTACATGAGAGAAATTTTTGCAGGTTAGATAGGGTGATGGTGAATCAGGCTTGGATCCAAAACTTTAATGCTTCTGAAGCAAAGTTTCTTCCCCCTGGAATTTCTGACCATTCTCCTGGTCTGATTAGAATATTTACTGAGGGTCCTAATAGGAAAAGTACCTTTAAATTCTTCAGCAATTGGACAAACCACCCTGATTTCTATAGCATTGTTGAAGAGACCTGGGCTGAACACATTACTGGAACCCCAATGTTTATTCTTGTGTCTAAGTTGAAGAATTTTCTGATCTTCATAACAGAATTCAGTCCACTAGGGAGGAACTTACCAAATTCCAAGTGGACCTGCTGAGTGGAACTATAAATCACCTTCACACTGAGGAGGCCAACAAGTTCTCCTTGTAATGTGCTCTTCTTAGAGCCAATGAATCCTAATTGAGACAAAAATCTCGAATAATTTGGCTCAAAGAGGGAGACAACAACTCCAAATTCTTCTACAAATCCTTGTTGACTCCCAGATCAAGAAACAAAATTCTCTCTTAGAGATCTTAATGGGGATTATGTGTTGGAGCATAGTAAGATTGCTGATAAATTCATAACTTATCACAAGGGAATCCTTAGTTAAGCCCACCCTCCCTGGAGTCAACAGTTGGTACACCCCCTTGTCAACAAGAAGATTCTGATGCTCGGGCTGCAGATCTAATTAAGGGTCTCTTCTATTGAAATCAAAGAGTGTTTATTTAGCCTAAATGATGACAAGGCCCCTGGACCTGATGGGTTTACTCCCAAATTCTTCAAAGCTACTTGGGACATTACAGGATCTCCCCTATGCGAGGCTATCATAGAGTTCTTCAGATCTGGTAAACTCTTGAAGCAGGTTAACCATACTTCCTTGACTCTTGTGCCTAAAGGTCCTAATCCTACTTTTGTAGAAAACTATAGACCAATCTCTTATGTCAACACCATATACAAATGTGTGGCTAAGTTGTTAGCTAGTATACTTAATCCCCTTCTTTGTGACCTGATTGGTGCGCAATAAAATGTCTTAATACCTGGTAGACTGATTTCAGACAACATCCAAATTACCCATGAGATTGTAAATGACTACCATCTTAACAGGTGTAATCCTAGAGTGGCATGTAAGATTGACCTAAGGAAAGCCTATGGCCATGGCACGGGGGAGGCAATTGATAGTATGTTTGGAGCTTGGCATTTCCCAACAAAATTTAGGGAATGGATTAAAGAACTAATCAGCACTGTTTCCTACTCTTCGTCCATCAATGGGTCATTAAATGGTTTCTTCAGTGGGAAGAAAGGTCTGAGACAAGGGGACCCCCTCTCCCCTACCTTTTCTCTATTGTAATAGAGTAGCTTGACTACTGTATCAAAAAAGGGATTGTGACACAGTCATTCTCCTACCATCCAAAGTGCACAAACCCAAAAATTACCCATATCATATTTGCTGATGACCTCTTTCTATTTGCTACTGGAGATACTGCATCAGTTGTCCTTCTCAAAGAGGCCATGGACGAATTCCATACTTTTACAGGATTATCTATAAACTTCACAAAATCTCTCATTTTTGCTTCAGCTGTCAAACTGCTACTCTTGATCAGATCAAGAATGTGTGGGGTACTGAAGTTGGGAAGCTACCCATCAAATATTTGGGAGTGCCACTTATGTCATCAAGACTTAAAGTGAGGGATTGCAAGGAGCTTATTGAGAAGACTTACCAAAGAGCTCAGAGCTGGAAATTTAAAGCCTTAAGCTATGGTGGTAGACTGGAGATAATTAAATCAATCCTGTTTTCAATTGAAGCTCACTGGAGTTCAAACTTCATTCTGCCAAAACAAATCCTTAAGACTCTGAGTCAAATATGCTATAGATATCTTTGGGATGGAAGTGATCAAAAAAATAAGATTTGCAATGTAGCTTGGAAGGATGTGTGCCTTCCAAAAGCTGAAGGAGGTCTTGGGATTTCCAATGCTGTCCAATGGAACCAAATAACATTGTATAAATTGGTGTGGCAGATTATCAGCAGGAAAAAGTTTATCTTGGTGGAATGGGTATATGCCAACTTGATCAAACATAAATGTTTTTGGGCTATTAAACCTCCAGCAAGCTGTTCTTGGTCTTGGAGGAAGATTTTACAGGCTAGAGAGAAAGTGAAAAAGCTACAACACTTCAAGGTAGCTAATGGCAAGGATATTTGGCTGTGGTGGGATATGTGGCATCCTAAAAACCCCCTCCTATCCCACATCACACCCCAGGATTATTCATAGGGCTGGGTTTAGTATAGATGATAGAGTGGACAGGCTAATTCTTGACAGTCAATGGATAGTTGGTGAAGACTCTAACTTGCAGATCCTTTGGGATCAACTCTCATCTATTCCCATTTGCAACCTTCAAAGGGACAAATTGATTTGGTTCCCTTCTAAATCTGGAGAATTTACCATCAATGAGACTTGTTCACATTGTTGGAGCCACAGCCAACCTGTGAACTCGGCCCCCCTCATCTGGTTTAAAGGAACTATACCCAAATACAGATTTATAACTTGGCTGGCTTTGAGAGGGAGACTCCTTACCCAAGAAAAGCTGCTAAGAATGGGCATTATCAGTCACTCTTGCTATTATCTGTGTAAATCCTCACCTGAAACTAGTGAGCACCTCTTCTTCGAATGCCCCTTCTCCTCTTGGGTGTGGCAGAACATCCTCTTAACATCTGGTATATCCAGAACAGTTCACTTGTGGCCTGATGAAGTGAATTGGTGCTCCCAAAATTGTTGTGGAACTGATCTCAAAGCCAAGACCCTATTTATTAGCTTCAATGCTGTGGTATACTTTCTTTGGCATGAAAGGAATGCTAGGCTCTTCAAGAACAAGTATAAGGATAAAGAGTTCACATTGGAGGAGATCAAGGAAAACATAAGAAGAACCCTTGCTGTTAGGGTTAGTTCTGTTCAGGATACCAGTTCTAACAGTGTTTTTTGCTACAATTGAAAATTTCAGCCTAGGTTTTTACAAAATATGTAGATCATTGATACATTTAAATTTTTGTTTTGTTGTACTGACCCTATAGCCTTGGGGTAGTGTGCTTGGGTGTGTTCCACCTTTGTTTTGTAACTTGTCTACTCATTTTAATACAATAAACCTTACCTTCCAAAAAAAATAACAATTATGGAGATGTGACCAAGTCAACTAACAATTTCTAACTCTAATGATTTATTAATTTTAAATCCATACTAATTTAATTAAGTTTCATATGAATCGTAATATATTATTTGTATTAGTTAAGTCACATTATATTGGGTTTTCGGAATAGTTAGGTTCTGTTTGGCTTATAGGATCATATTAATTCTGATTATCTTCTTAACCTTATTCTTTAATTATAACCTTGTTAGTTTTGCTTAGTCATGTTATTCCCAACTTAATTTGAGTTTGAGTCTTAATATTATGTTGAGTTTACATTAGGTTTTAAAAAATTACCAATTTAACCTTAAAATTAAAGTTTTAAATTTTCTAGTTGTTACACTCTACCCACCTTAGAATACTGGCTTCCTCGATATTCATCTAGGTGTCCTACAAATTTGGAGTTCAAATTGATAGTTAAGTGATTTAAAAGTTTGAAATTAGTTGGTTTCTAAGAAGCTTTTTAATTTAAGTTAAATTCTCAATTTAGATTTGTGAACAACATAAATTCAATGCATTGTGAAAATAGTAATATCCATCCAGAGAGGGTAAATTATATAACATATAAAAAAGATTATCATCCATCCATTACATCAAAAAAAAGGTGCATAATCCTCAGCACATCAGAAGACTGTATCAAAAGGAAATTTTACACATCCAAAAAGTTTAAAGTACTACAAACAACATAATAACAAAACATCTATAACGAATTCCTAAGAGGCATCAAAGTCCTCAGAAGATGATGATGAAGATGAAGCTGGAGAGGCAGAGGGCTGAATGACATCAATAGGAGGAATAGGCTATCCTGCCTTGCTGCTGCCAAAAAAGGTGTGGAAGAAGTTGAAGGTCTTGTCCACGCTCTTGCGAAGCTTGGACATCTCCTTCCGGGTCTTCCTTAGTTCTTCCTGATTGTTCTGGAGCTCATGGTTGATGTGCATCCGGCTTTGAATGCTGGTCCGCTTAATTGCTGCGAGACGAGCATCCAAATCCTTGTTCCTCCGGGTGTAATGATGGCTGGAGGAACCACGTGCAGCTACAGAAGTGGAGGGTCTAGGAACTGATGGTGCTGCTCTATGGGGCTGCAGCTGGTCAGGCAGTTCCATAGTCTGAAAGTCAGACTGCTGCTCCGTTTGAACCTCAGGCTGGTCTTCATAATGCTCCCCTAGCTACTGCTTATCTTCATTGCCCTCCCCTTCTTCTTCTTCGTCTTCTTCTTCTTCTTCATCATCTTCTTCTTCTTGTTCTGCTCCTTCTACTTCTTGCTATCCTTCTTCTTCTTCATTCAGGTTGCAAAGTCGTACTTGTCCCGGTGGAGGATACCTTAGAAGCTTCATGTGGGCAAGCTTGGTCTTGCTAAAAGGCTTCACTGCCTTGGGAATTTCAAGGCAACCAAAAGTGAATTCCCAGTGCTCCATGACAACACACATAAGGCAAGGAAAAGGTAGTTTTCCGTTCCTTCGAGCTAGACGCACAAATTTGATAATGTGGTTGATGATGAGAGAGGGAAGGCAAAGCTTTTAGCCTGAAGCCACCATGAAAAGAACTTGGTCCATGAAGGAAGTAAGTTCGGATGAATTCCCAGTCCGAGGGTAGACACTCTTCAAGAAGATTCTATGGAGAATGCGATAAGAAGGAAGTAGTTTAGTGGAAGTTAGAAAGTTATCAGGGTTCCAACTCTTGTAAGTTCCACAAAGAGCTCGGGTTACCTTGACTCTATCAGAAAAGTCCAATTCAGGACCTTCAAGATACAGGAAACGAGTTGGAGGTCAAGAATATACTTTTCTTCCATGATGGTGAAGGTGATAGTCATATTCTCGGCATTGATGTTGATAATATATTCGTACATACACTCAGAAATACTCTCATAGGCCTTACCACCCCAGTTCAGGATGGGATGCCAGTCAATGGCTCTGAGAATATCGTAAATTTTATACGCCTCTACGTGTACTACTAGTCGCTATAAGAGGGTACCCCTGTTTCGGTATAGGCTGGGCTGTTGGGGTTCAGAGGTAGTTGGGGCTTGGGTTTCTTGAGTTTCTTGGTTTCATGGGATGTAGGTTCAGGAGGTGGAGCACTTGCAGATGCAGTTTCTCTAGTGGTGGGTCTATACCTTTTTGAGGGTCTTAGGACTTGCTTGTCTTAAGGCATGTTGGTAGGTTTGGTTTAAGAAAAACTGGTTTGGGTAGACTTGGTCAACAAGATGATTTCTTGGTTTTAGAACTTAGAAAATTGAAAAGAAAAGAGTAGAAATTACCTTTACCTTGATTGGAGTTTGAAGAGAGTGAAAAACGTTGGAGTGAGTTGGAAAAGCTCTCGAAAGGTTTACTTTAGAAGGAGTAAAAAGAATGAGTGAAAAGCCCTAAAAATCTCTCTTTATATGACTTGGCTTCTGTCTCGGCAGTAACTCGGTGCGCCGTGGACACACCGACCTACTCGCCGAGGTCTAAACTCAGTCGAAAATAAAAGCTTTTAAGGTTAAATTTTAAAATAAATTTAATTACTCACAATACACAACATTCCACTCCAAAAATTTAAGTTTTAATCCATTTTAAGTGAATTCTAAATTCACTAGAATTTGGATCTGGGTCTGATTTGAATAGTACCTTCAAATCAGACTAAGGTCCAAATAATTATCTTGGTTTGTTATATAAGGTTTTATATTTTAATATTAATTACTATATTTTTATAAGTGTAATATTCCTTTTTAATTAATAGAAGTCTAATTCCTATCTAATTCTCAAAAATTCTAAGTTCAATATATTTCCAACTATATTGACTTAAAATTTCTGAAATCAGCTAGTATTATTGTTCTAAGTACTTCTAAAATATTCATTCAGCAATCACAAGCCTTTGAATATCATACCCTTTAATAATTTGATAACCCAAAATACTTGGCAAAGACTTCATCCGAGTAGTTTCAGCCTTCAAACATTCACAAATAGTTGTAGTTCCTATTCCCAATTGTTTATCCGAATTTACCAGTAAGAATGCACAAACAGAAATCATAATGTCTCACAATCTCACAACCTGATTATATCTAATTCCCTTTTTCCCACCTAATTTTATTCTTTATGTAACTTAAGTCTTCCCACACTGGTTCCTAAATTTTATGACTGAAATAATCTTTAAATTCTCCTTTTTACTTAAGTTTACTAAAACTTAGGCCCTGATACCACTTTTGTCACATCCTAAACTATTGAGACCATTGATATTCCCAATAGTGAAGTATGTAACTCTCACCCCAATAAAACAAGGGAGTGGAAAGAAATAATGAAAATATAAGCAGAAGTAAACAAACATAGTTTTAGGTAAGTAAAAATACATAGTCTGGTCATATAACAACTGCTTCAATAAAAAGTAAAATCAAATATAAAATCCTATCTACTGTTTCTTCAATTCTAGTCCCATCCCAAGCTCTCCTTATGCTACTTAATTCCTGAAAGATATAAATAAACATACATAAGCTAGAAAGCCTGAATGAGTAGTCCTTTAAAGCAAGGTATTTACTCAAATCCCAAAGTTATGAAATACAAACAATAAGATAGATAAAATAATTACAATCTGAAAATTATAAGATAAATAATGATAATCATAACATAAATTAAATAACAAGTGTTTCTCTCCCAATCTCACTTTGGTATATGAAATAATGGTCCATATTAATAGTCCTACTTCGATATGCAAAATTAGATCAAGTGTATCATACACAAGATGCTCACAATAATGTCAACAAACAATATGCAATGCAAGTGTTGTTAAGTATGTTAATCATCTAAGTTCCCACATGAACGATCATTCCTTGAGCAAGATGTCTTCTCGAACCATCCCACCCATACAGGGCTACTCTCAAGTTAAGATATTCCATGCGCGCATCATATTTCTAAGGGGTTTCGACCTAGAGGGCACAATTCTCCCACTTATTTGTCATCATGGGTATACTCCAAAGAATTCCAATTGTAAATTCCTCAAGGAATCATACAAATTACCAACTAACAGAAGGGTATATGCTTCAAATATTGGGCATCAAATCTTGAACATTCCCTGACCTCATCATCTTTCCTCAAGTTTGTTGGGTTCACCGTGCAAGAATATGGCCCTCACCTTGGGAGCAAACAAATAAATTGGTATATTGGAATGTACAGTCCCTGAACCCATAATAATATTACATAGTCCAACCATAAGATAAAAATGGTCAAATAGTCAAGTCTCAAGTGCAATCCAATCCCATCAAAGGCTTCAGATCTCAGACCTTGCTATCACAGCAAGGTAGTCCGAATGCAACTCATATTTTCAGATCATTAATTAGCACAAAAAATGTCTGATAGGCATATATTCAAATCTGCAAAGACATGAGCACATTCTCATGATTCTAAATTAATAATGCATAAGTTCACATATTGGGCAAGAATATCCATGTACATATAATAATCATAATAGCAGTAATGATATAGATATATTATCATAATTAATAAGGCATTCCATTCACATACTCATAATCACATAAACAGTGGAAATACATAGTCATTGTATTATTATTCAATTTCTGTACTTAGACATGCACAACAAGTGGGTATGGCATTACTGTAAAGGTCAGGAGTCTGGTCTCTTAAGTATCTCAAAATATCACTACCTAATTCAAGACACTAATTGGGTTAAGATCAATTTAAACTTGTAAGGACTTGGGTGGAATGGTCTTGGGTATTAGGTTTATTTCTAGGGTCTAATATCATGGTAAATCAGTTAGATTAGGTCTAATTTAGGTGTCCAAAGGTTTCGGGTTCAAATCAAGTCATTATGGCTCTCGTCGCTCGGCGTGTGTCTCGACGTGCTCAGAAGGCCGCCGGAAGGTATGGTATGAAGGTATTTTGGTTTGGTCAGTAAAAAGCTCGTCACATATCTTGGTGCATCGAAATATGTCTCGGCATGAAAACCAGCGACCTAATTTACTTATTGTGACGCTCGACACATACTCGACGCATCGAGATAGGGACTCGGCATGAAAACCAGTGAGCATTTTCACAGGGAATGGGGCTCGGCGCATAGTCAGCGTGCCGTGGGTAGCCGCTAACGTGCATTCTGGGCTAATATTGGTTGGGATTTCTTCCAAAAGGTTCCTTTAACTCAAGGGTGCTTCGAAATTATGATCTAAGGCATTGAGTTGGGTTTTTAATAATCTCAAAAGGGTTTCTTGGTTCCTGTCACGCCCCAAAATCCATACACGCATCCCTAGGCAGAATGGCACGAATCTCGAGGTGAGACCTTCGGGATCCACTTCTGGACCACGGATTGCCATATCA
>JAUPMG010095700.1:0-12437 GCA_031762675.1 Pachysandra terminalis
ACCTTGTCTTTCCCACCAACCGGGCTCACTTAACATTTCACATGAATATAGTATGAATGCCCTCTCCTATGGGACACAGATGATAGATCGCCTCAGAAGCTATTCACGCGCTCATACACGTGAATAATCCGCCGGTACCCATCATACACATCCCTATGATGCAAAACATAGTCATACACAAAATGATTCATCATCTCTAATGTCCTATGTGGGGACCGACTGAGGAGTGTGTTTAGTTGGTTAGCAAAAGTTAAGGACAACAAGTGGGTTACAGTCATTGCAGGTACTCGACCCTAGACCCCACTGATCCCATCAATAAGTACCAGATAAGCCCAAAACAAAAGACATCCAAACCCTCACTTAGTCCACACAAGGTATTCTGTCTCTGTGCAATTGCGCTCGATCGTAATTGCACTGCGCTTGATCTCACTGCGATCGATCGCACTTTGCGCTCGATCGCATATCTGTTACGCTCGATCGCATATCTGTTGCGCTCGATCGATTGTCTGCAAACAGTGACATAAATGTCACTGTTGCTCTGTTTTCTGGGTTCTTATAACCAGGATTTTCACAGATCTTCTAATAGGATTTACTCCTAACTAGGTCAATACTATAACCATATTGAAATATATGTTAAAAACTAGATCGCAAGTCCGATACAAACTAATCATGTAGTTCCAGCAACTTCTTGAAAACAAAGTTATAAACTGACATGCATAATTGATAAATCATGTAATTCGATTTAAATCAAATCAAATATATAAATATGGCAATGGATAGTTCGTGATTATCCTAACACAAACAGAAAAATCCCTCAAAGATTAAAGTCATGAATTCATGCCAAAACCAGAAAAATCATATCTTCAACAATGAAATCAATATATCATCAATTACAACGAATAAGACGTAGACCGGATAAACTACTTACATGGTCTATGGATTTAGGTAGTAACAGACGAATTGGGAACTCCAAATAGGGTACTTCTCTTCTTCTTCTAATCTAAAACCATGGCTAGTTTCAGATTTACAGTATTGTTTTCTTCTCTCGTATGGTTTCTCCAAACACAACAGATTCTAAGTTTGAATGAAGAGAATGAAGTTGAGAGGAAGGTGGAGGATTGGGAATGTCTGTCACGACCCGATTTTTGGGTATACTCCTCTGAGAGTCACCACAAGAATCAAGCGACGAAACTCTCACCCCCTCACCAGGAGGTGGTAAACAAGTAAGTAAACAAGAGCTAAAGTAAATAGAATTAAATGTAATTCATTACCCAACCCAAACAGAAGCATAAGTGTGTGGGAGCCTCCTATTCCAATCCATCCTCATATCTACAGAGTGTGCAGCATAACCTGAAAAAAAACAGATCCTCGAAGGGTGAGCTACACAGCTCGCGAGTAAAACCACAATTCTTGGGCATCTACCCAAAAACGCCATCCAGTAGATATATGCAGCGGAAATTATTAAGGGAACAAATATGAAGAGGTAAGAGCTTATACTCACCTGTATTGGGTAATCTGAAACAGTAATCCAAACTTCTACTTGTACAATGGAGAATGAGTCAAACTTAAACATATGCAAAGACTTACAAATCTCTCAACAATACAGTACATGCATTCACTACAAATACACCAAATGCAGTTCTCTCATCCCAAACTCATAGGTCCCGGTGTTCTATTTATCAATCCTTTCAGTCCTACACACTACTCATGCAGGATGCTCCATGAATATACATAGGGAAATCTAGTTCCCTCTCTTAATTATAATCAGTCACAACCATGAATGATATGCATGTAATGTTTCTGTCATGAACTCTGGAGATGCACGCGAGATCCGGATTGTAACACCATGCGTCTCATTCCGTGAGCCATGGTCCCTTTCGAGCTAAGGATACCTCGTCGATTCTGTGTGTACAGCACAGCTTTAAGGGACTTGCCACCCCAGGAATTCATGCCCCACTTTTATTTTTATCCGGGACACACCATCTCAACAGGATAGTCCAAGGGCATCATCTTCATGAACTTCCCTCCATGACATTCTTCCCAGTTCAAGACACAAACATTTCAAATCAAGGACGATATTATGTCAGGGGCTATTGAACATCCTTGGTCCTCCCTAGGTCATGCCCATCAGGCGTATCCATTCACATAGTCAATTCTCGTTACTCAATCCCGAGCAACACCCAAGGGTCATCCCAACTGTGGGTCCAATAATCAGGGTCTCTGTATTACAATCAATCAGTTTAGATAATGCAAAAGGAGAAACAACCCATCACAAAAGCAGAGACATTCAGTCATCACATCATACAAATGGATCTTTGCACATCCATATCTTCCAATCACGTAAGCAAGACATGATCTCATTCAAGACCACCACTACATTTCATTCATCACATACATTATCACTAACATGCATTAACAAGCCCGTAAGCCATCGTATGAGATTCTAAGTAATCCATAGTGATAGTTCAACATTAAGTGATTTAACTAAGCATCGTAAGCATAATGTTCTTCTCTTTAATTCATGATTTCATGCTATTCAGGGTCTGTGGAGTAAAGCACTCCCTACCCTCAAGCTCTATTCAAATACAAGAAAGTTCACCTTCGGTGGCTTCGTCGATGGGTCCGGAGGATCCACCAATGAGGAAATATCCTACAGAAACAGGTTCGTCGGTGAGTTCGTCGGCGGACCGACCGCTGGCCAACAGGGCACTAAGCACAAATAAGGCAGTGCCCTTCAGTGGCACCCTCGGACCATAAGGGCAGTCCCCGAAGGGTATCGGTGAGTCTGTTGGCAGGTCCGACCACTCACCGATGGTCTCAAACACTCAACCATTCAAGGTTTGGTTGGCAGGTACTCCCCGACTGCCTCATCGGTGAGTGTGTTGGTGGGTCCGACCACTCACCGACGGCTCCAATAAAAATAAGGGAGGTCCCTGTCGGCGAGCCGACCACTCACCGACGGTCTGCAATACCCAAAATGTGACCCTGTTGGCGAGTGCGTCAGCAAACCGACCATTCACCGACGGTCGCGATTCTGGGTTTTTAACTTGTGTTTCAGGTTACAGAAATTTATCATGATCTGAAGAGGTTTTCCTCAAGGTTTCAAGGGAAGATCAACACCATGATAAGGAGCTAATTCTCAGCATTTAAACATACCAAACATCCATCTATACATCTTAAGGATTCTAACATGGAAGACACTATAATTCACACTCCACATAGAATGCCCAACGAGTATTCCTTGGAAAACAGTTTAAATCATACAATACAACATGTACATTCAGGCATTCAACATGTTAACAATTTTGGGTTTAATCTCAATCATGGCATTCAATCACATTGTCTTGAACAAGGGGAAAGCACATATAACCAGAAGAATGTTTAAGTTTAAATGCTCAGGTATTGGGGAAAACTCACTTGTATTAATGGTGAAAATCTACTCCACCAAATCTCATCTTCCTCCATAACTCCAGTTCTAGGGGTTTGCTTGTTCTTCCTCAAATTCCAGCAACAATTAATGTTCAACACAATAAAGAGGGTATTTATACTCCTCTCTTAGGGTTCAGTGTCTTATGGGCTCAGGTTTTGGGCTGTCCAATGAAAGCTATAAGGGTTGGTCCAAACCTAGGGTCTATTAGTCCATAGAGTAAGTATGTGTGAGCCTCAAAGGTCCAAACGAACATGGAAGGCTAACAGCCCATCTTCACGTGGTCAGGGTCTAAGTCAACACACTGTTGTAAATTTTAACAAGTCAGGGATTTTACTGAACTACCCTTGACAGAAATTCAGAATTTTTCGGGTCATTACAGTGTTTCCCTAACATCTCTCCCTCAACAGCTCCAATAGGTACACGATCCCACGACTGGTTCAACGAGCCTTCGTGCGTTCAAACAGTTGGGGAGAAAAGCTTTTTACAAAGCTACCCCAAAGAGAAAGGGTAATATCAAAAGGGCCACTAACTAAAAGTCCCTAATTAGGAAAACACCTTAACCTTAAATAAACACACAACCTTATGCATAAATAACCAATAAAAGAGCCAAACAATTACAATAAATAAGAAGAAATAATTTTAAAGATTTTAGGACATTACAACCTACCCCCCTTAAAAGAATTTCGTCCCCGAAATTAAGGTTGTTCTAATTCTATGTCCAACCAATAATGAAATCTTATCTCACTCATTCTCCTCTTATCTAATCTTGCAAAAGTTGTATGTATTAAATATTTCATAAAAATCTAAATTGCTACTCGACATTCTTCTTACCCTAGAGATTAAGTAATCTAATTCTCAAACCCCACATGTAATACATGACTAATACTTATATAGCCACATTAAATTCTCTCCTTAATGTCATTACCTATAAGACTTAAACACACTTAATCACATTTTAATTAAAACTCATATCTTAATCATAATCATGCCAAACAGGTTTTCAGTACAAGGTAATAATACTCACCATTAACCCTCATTCTACTAATATGAATTAGCAACTAATAGCATACTAGATCATCAGTTATTTGTGTTCTCATTCAAGGATGGCAGTGTCTACTCAACAGTATCGTAAGTCATAGCAATGTCAAAACACACAAGTCTACAAGTATATTCCCTAACTATCACATACCCAACTTATCTTGAAGAAATGATGTATGTCATCTACTCATTCAACACATACAACATATGGTGATTAATAGTTCCTAATTCTATCATATAGCCTTGTACATGACTTAAATCCATTACCCTATTTATAGTTCAATTATGCTTGGTTATGACATTCCACAACTTAATACGAGTTTAAGCATACATTACCGAAACAATCACATCATATTAATTTATGCAACAAAATGGTAATTCAGGAATTTACACAGGCATGTACTTTGCATACTTAGGTTACTACATGGCCATACATACCGACACATACGTGCAGTTCAGCACTCAAGAAATCAATAAGTTCACACACAATTTACCAATATGATTCCTAGGTTTCCCTAGTTTACATATCACTACTATTTGTTATGTTTCAATCATGGAATTCTCGAACTTAGCATTCATTCACTGTACATCATACTCATACTAACTTCACAACAATTTATGCAATAGTAACATAAAATCAATCAAACAAGGTGTGATTAAAGCACCTTCATTGTGCGCATGTCTTCCTAGGCAGTCTGTAATCTTTCCTCACGTGTCTCATTACTCAACAATTGTAACACTTGGGTAGCGTGCGTAGCTGAGGTGGTGCCACTACCTGAACCGTAGTGTCAACTGGGACGAACATCTCCACAGTCCTCTCATTTCGCCTTAATGGTTGTCGGAAATCCCTCCGTATATGTCCCCTCTCCTCACAATTGTAGCACCTAGGTGCCCGACGTGGTCGTAGTCTGGGTGGCGTCACAACAAGTGTCACCCGGAACCGACATCTCTACAACCTTCTGCCTCTTCCTAGAGCCTTTCTTCTCATCTCTCTTACGCTTCCATTCAAGATATCTCTTTCTTTTTAGTTCCTTAGGTCGTAAAGTCTCAACCTTGTCTCTATTACTCTGTTTCCCATTCTCATCTCCTAGTGTGTTTTGTCTCCTCTTCTGTTCTCCTTGAATCAGTTCCTCCATGTCTTTCAGTATCTTATGTAGACCTGTCAGTAAGGTATTCATTCATTCCTTAACAGACGAGTCCTCCACAACTACTCCCTTATGTTCCTCGGCCATCTACAATTAATAGAGTAATTTAAGTACCCCTCTAAGAGCATCCATACAACAATTTACCAAGCAAGCACGTGACATATCATCATAGTAACCACACACATTAAGGGTTTACATATTACAAATGCACTTAGCGTTCACCTTTTTCTTTTTTAATTTTTTTTTTTTAGTAGTTAACATCGGTATCAACTCGTATTGTACGCACACAGCATTAGTTATCTTACTTTTCAGTAGTCCCTACTACATGCATCAATTCGTGTGTATATATATATGGCCCATTTTCGTATTCTAGGTGTATCTGTAATATATTTACATATTCTGGACTAAAATTTAATTAATCAAAATTCTGTGGGTACTTGTGATAATTCTGTTTACAAATTTTCTTCAATGGTTGTTTTGTAAAAAGAAGTTACCAGAAGGATTGTTTTGTAACAGAATCCTGTTTATACTCATTTATGTTATTTTGAGCATGTTTAACATTGATTCTATGATAGATAATTATGTATTAACATAAGGAATATAAATTAATACATAATTTATCATAATGATGCCATTTAAAGTGATAAAACATCAAATATCTTAGGAGTGGCCAAAGCATCTTAAGATATCATGATGATGTGCGGTTTATAATGATGCAATCATTATGTGTATTCAACCACATTAAGATTGATGGTCATAGGGCCATTTACGGTTAATGGTATCATAAAATTGTAATTATCTCATGGAAAGTAATCATCCTACCCCACAGGGAAGTGATAATTTTTCGTGATATAATTGGTATAAGATAATGGATTAGGTAACAAGAAAAGGGGAGTTTCTAGGCCCACAGGTATGAGTTCCTCTCGTCTTGGTGTCAATTTCATTAGTCTTATTGTGAAGTTTTAACAAATCTAATGCATGATGCAACCCCGGCCCAAAGGAAGGTGTAGATTTTTTATAGAATTTTAACATTGGTTAAATTCAAAATTGAGTTTTATGTTTCATAGTTATAATGTAAGCTTGTTTGGTTTATTTGCGGTTATTTCTACTTTGTTTATGAGTAATGAATCTTCACATGTTCCAATGTTGAATGGTGATAATTTTTCAGACTGGAAGGAGAAAATTCTCCAAACATTAGGGTGTATGAACCTTGACTTGGTGATCCGTGTGGACAAACCACCTGTACCCACATAATCAAGTACGCCAACTCAAAGGACTTCATATGAGCGGTGGGAGCTATCTAATCACTTAAGTTTAATGCTCATCAAGTCTCATGTCAGTAAAAGCATTCATAGTTCAATCCCGCAATGCCAAAAGGCAAAGGATTTCATGAAAGTTGTTGAAGAATAGTTAGTGAGTTCTAACAAGGCATTGGCCAGTACCCTAATAAATAAGTTATCATCCATGAAGCACAATGGTAGTAAAGGTGTGCGTGAGCACATTAGGGAAATGGGGGACATTTCAACCTAGCTCAAGTCTGTAGAGGTTGGGATTTTAGAGTCGTTTCTTGGTTTATTTCATACTCAACTCCCTGCCCACAAAATATGGCCATTCAAGATTTCTTATAACACAAATAAGGACAAATGGTCAATTAATGAATTTCTGACCATGTGTGCTCAAGAGGAAGGGAGGTTGAAGTAGGAGAAACTAAAAAGTGCCCGTCTAGTAACTCATGAAAAGGGACATGGAGGAAAGATGAAAGGTGCTCCTAAATGGAAGGACGAGAACGTGCCAATGAAGCAAAGTGGCAATAAGGATGATCCCAAGTTCTTTTTTCTGCAATAAAAGAGGACACATAAAGAAGGACTGCTTCAAATAGAAGAAATGGCTTGAGAAGAAAGGTAATCTCATATCTCTTGTGTGTTATGAATCTAATCCTGTAAATGCTAATAATAACACTTGGTGGATTGATTCTGGTTCAACAATCCACATTGCCAATATCATGCAGTGTCTTGTCGACCAAAGGAAACAAACAAAAAGTGAACAAAGCATCTATTCTGGAAATCGGATGCGTTCACGTGTGGAAGGTGTAGGGACTTTCAGATTAGTGTTGCAATATGATTTTATCGTCGATATTGAAAAGACATTTTACATACCTTCATTTTCTAGAAATTTATTTTCTATTTCAAGATTTATGCCTTTGGGTTTCAGTTTTAACTTTGTTGGTTCATTCTTTAACCTTATGAAGAATTCTGCAACTATAGGTACTGGGACCTTAATAAATGGATTGTACAAATTACATTTAGACCCTACCTATAAATATAGTTTTTTGACTGAGCATGATAATATTGGCATAAAGCATAGTGTTTTTAATGAAAATTCCTCCATGTTATGGCATAGGAGATTGGAACATATCTTCGTAGAGAGAATCAAAAGGTTAGTGAATGAAGGAGTCATAAAGGCTCTAGATTTCTCTAACTTTAGAACTTGTGTGGACTGCATAAAAGGAAAGCAGACCAACAAGAACAATAAAGGGGCCAGGAGGAATATTTAGACTCTTGGAATAATACACACAGACATCTGTGGACCATTTCCTACTCCTTGTCTGAACGGTCAAAGATATTTTATCTCATTCATAAATGACCATACACGATACATGTATCTTTACCTTCTATATGATAAGGCTAAAGCACTAGATGCTTTCAACACCTATAAGGCAGAAGTAGAGAAACAATCTAGAAAAGAAATTAAAATCGTGAGGTCAGATAAAGGTGGGGAATATTATAGAAGGTACACAGAATCAAGACAAATACTTGGTTCAGTTTCTTGAAGAACAAGGCATTGTTGCTCAGTACACAATGTCGGGTTCACCAGACCAAAATGGTGTAGCTGAAAGGCGGAATCGCACTCTAATGGACATGGTTATGAGTATGCTTATCAACTGAAAACTTCCCTTATCTTTGTGGAGCAAGGCCTTAAAAACAGCAGTGTATATCCTAAACAGGGTTCCATCTAAAGTCGTTCCTAAGAAACCCTTTGAGTTATGGAATAGATGGAAACCAAGCTTGGGTCATCTACACATATGGGGTTGTCTAGTTGAGGTCAGGGTGTACAATCCATAAGAGAAAAAGTTGGACCCAAGAACAGTTAGTGGATATTTCATTGGCTATGCAGAAAGGTCCAAGGGATTTAGATTTTACTGTCCTTCACACTCACCTACCATTGTTGAGGCAAGAAATGCTAGGTTTCTTGAGGATGGCAATATTAGTAGGAGTGAAAACCCTCAAAGGATCGAATTTGAGGAAGTACGGGTTCCGGTTATACCACCTGTACATGAAGAAGAGTTAAATGTTTTTCAAAGGAATCCATGTGTTATCCTTGAAGAACATGAAACTCAAGCACAACCACTCCATGTAGAAGAGATTGCCATAGAGCCTACTATTCAAAATCCACAAAATATGGATGAGTTAATAGGATTAAGGAGATCCTCAAGAACAAGGAAACCAACAATTTCATCAGAGTATGTTGTATACCTACAAGAGTCTGACTTTGATGTCGGACCTAAGGATGATCCTGATTTGTTTTCACAAGCCATCAGTGGAGAAAATTCTACACCTTGTTATGATGCCATGAAGGAAGAGATGGACTCTATGTTTAAGAACCAAGTCTGGGATCTTGTTGAGTTGCCAAAAGGAGTAATTGTCGTTGCCTGTAAATGGGTTTATAAGACCAAAAGAGATGCAACTGGCAACATAGAACGACACAAAGCCAGACTAGTAGCTAAGGGTTTCGTTCAAAAGGAAGGCATCGATTACCATGAGACCTTCTCTCCATTATCTAAGAAGGACTCATTTAGAATAATCATGGCAATAGTAGCTCATTTTGACTTAAAGCTACATCAGATTGATGTGAAAACAACATTCTTGAATGGGATTCTAGAGGAAGAGGTATGCATGCTTCAACTCGAAGGATTTTCCTCGGATACAGAAAGTCACTTAGTTTGCAGACTAAATAAATCCATATATGGACTGAGACAGGCATCCCGTCAATGGTATTTAAAGTTTCATGACGTTATCACTTCGTTTGGTTTTGTAGAGAACATCGTTGATCAATGCATATACCTTAAGGTTAGTGGAAGCAAATACATCTTCTTAGTCCTATATGTTGATGACATTCTACTAGTAAGCAGTGACTTGGGGGGTTTCCAACATGAGACAAAATAGTTCCTCACTCAGAACTGGTTTGCTACATGAGACAAAACAGTTAATTACTCAGAACTTTGATATGAAGGATATGGGTGAAGCTTCTTATGTCATAGGCATAGAGATTCACAGAAACAAGTCTCAAAGGAAATTAGGATTGTCTCAGAAAGCCTACATCAACAAAGTTCTAGAGAGATTCAAAATGAAGGACTGTTCACCTAGTGTAGCACCCATTGTGAAGGGTGAAAAATTCAGTTTAAGTCAATGCCCGAAAAATGCTCTAGAGCGAGAACAGATGAAAAGCATTCCCTACGTATCTGCAATTGGAAGTCTATTTTATGCACAAGTGTGTACGAGGCCAAACATTAGTTTTGCAGAAGGGATGCAAGGAAGATACCAAAGCAATCCAGGAATGGAGCATTTGAAGGCAGCAAAGAAAGTTACGCGTTATTTACAAGGAACCAAGGATTGCATGCTTACATACAAACATTCTGACCATCTTGAAGTGGTTGGATATTCAAACTCGGATTACGCTGGATGTGTTAACTCTAGGAAGTATACATCAGGTTACGTCTTTCTGCTTGTAGAAGGTGTTATATCATGGAGAAGCATCAAATTATATCATGGAGAAGCATCAAACAGACATTGACAGCTTCATCCACTGTGGAAGCTGAATTTGTTGCGTGCTATGAAGCTACTACACAGGCATTATGGTTAAAGAATTTTATCGCATGGCTTAGAACTGTGGATTCTATTTCTAGGACATTAAGGCTTTACTGTATAATTCTGCAGCAGTGTTCTTTAAGAACAACAAAAGTTGAAGTCATAATAAGCACTTTGACGTAAAGTATCTTGTTGTCAAAGTGCATGTACGAGAACACAAGGTGATGATTGAGCACATAATTTCAGAGCTAATGATTGCGGTTCCCATGACAAAAGGACTACAACCAAATATGTATAAGGAACATGTGGAGCATATGGGAGTTATTAGCTCAATTTATGGTTGATATTTTGTGCTTATATAGACACCATTTGATTGTTATTGCAGAATGAAAGGTTGATGTTTTTTTAGTTCATCCATTTCTTTTGTGCACATAAAGTATTACGGATGGAGGAAAGTCTATTAAGACAATAAAGTTGGACCCTGAATGGTTTATAGGAAGTCCATTCATAAGGAAATAAATGTCACATATGGCAATCAAGGAGAATCAATTACATAGTAATATATGGAAGGGCGTACTCACGCAGCTGAGTATGTACCACCATGATTCATGTATTGAAATTCTTTATGTGAATATATTATTTTTTCACACCAAGAGGAATAAGGTAGTTATATTACTTATGGCCATATAAGTATCTACTATCCAATGAATCGTGCCATATGGGCCAAGTGGGAGAATGCTGGATTTATCTCTTCTACGAAGGACTGATGTGACCCACATGCCACGTCAGCTCTTTAATAGTTACCACATGGATAAAGTATTCAAACTTTGAGTAATTATGATAAAGTTGGTAACTACCATATCTGTATACCTCTCTATCTAGTGGATGATGTGGCAAGTTATGAGAGAGTTTTATCCCATTAAGTAATTGCTCTCATAACTACTTTCTTGATGGGAGAAAGTAGATAAGTTTTGTATTTTAGAGAATACGGTTCCCATCCTAACAATTAAGAGTCTTTGATTTCCATCAAATATCAACATAGAGATTTGTTTAGACTAGAAGATCTATTCTGGAGGAAACTTGCAGAACAAAGAAGAAGGAGGGGATTATCATACGGGTGTCACTCTGGAAAACTTGATCATCTGGATTTGATAATGGCAAATAAGCAAGAGACAAATAGAGAAATAACAAAGATCACAAGCACACAAATGATTTACGTTGATCGGGACGAAGCCTACGTCCACGGGCGAAGATCGGAGAAGATTACACTATGAGAAGAAAAAGAGGAGATTACAGTATGAGCTCTCTTGCTCTCAAAACCTCGAATATCAAAGACCCCTTACAAACTTGAACTGGGTCGAGTTGGGTCGAAACCCACCATGAATCGGGTTGGAACGGGCCAGCGGGTCGCCTACCGGGTCTGAATTCGAGACACCCACATAACCAATCTCCACCTTGGCTCCAATACAGCCATCAATACCTTATAACAAAACAGAAACTCTCCTCTCCTCTTCTCCACAAAACCCCAAAAGGGTTTCACATACTACAAACATCAATCAAGTCCAAGCAGTGCTTCAACTTCGCAACGGGAATTGTCTTATTCAACATGTTTGCTGGACTATCTACTATGTCAATCTTCTTCACTTCTATATGTCCTTGAGATATATTATCTCGGATGAAGTGATATCTAACATCAATGTGCTTGGTCCTTTCATGATACATCTGATTTTTAGTCAAATGTATAGCACTCTGACTGTCATAGTGAATAACAGTCAAACCCTGTTGTAAACCCAGCTCACCAAGCAAGTCTCTCATCCAAATTGTAACATCTCGAAATATCAAGAAGGGTACTTTTGTAATTTTATAATATTCTCCTTTAAATATATATATATACATTTATATCGGCCGGGTCAACACGACCGCATTATAATCAGATTTGTGAATATATATATTGATATT
>JAUPMG010095730.1:0-12437 GCA_031762675.1 Pachysandra terminalis
AAAAGGGAGGGAAAGAAGAAGATGAAGAAGAAAAAGAAACGAGCCCATGAAAAGAGGAAAGAAGATGAAAACATTATGGTATCCAGATTCCAGACTAGGAAGGATGATGTTTTTCTTTCTTAATGGGTGGAGAGTGTCTGGGGGTTAATCGGAGAGTAAACGCAGAAGAATCTTGAAAGAAAATGAAGAAAGAAAAGACATTAGGTAAGGTTTCTTGGGCGTTTGGTTTGTTCTGTTCTTCTTTCCTGTGAAAAGATTCAATCTTTGGTGATTTTCTGTGCAAGAACGTAAAATGAGTTCTCGGGAGAGAAACCTTGAAGAAAGTAAACAGAGGGTTGTTCGGGCAGATGGTTCGGGTCAGATCATAACTGGTATGCATACCTAGTCATACCCAAATAAGATTTGGGGGCCAGGTTAGGTTAGGTTGACAGTCCACCATTCAAATAGTTTCTGGCATAGACATTGAACCGGTTACATGAGCCGTGGGCTATGACCGGTTCAACCAATAATTCAAACTGACTGAGTCTAGTGGGAAAACTATCCGGTTTGTTCTGGGTTTCCACTTGTTCACACCGGCTTTTAACTATTCACACAATATCTAGTTTTTTAACTGGCTCACTTTGGTGCAGAGCTTTATGGGTAACTCAGACTCGTTCTAAGCTAAATCAAGTGGTTCTAGATTCAGTATCAGTTTACTTACCATGCAGTTTAGTAAGGATAGACAACACTGGTATGGCTAATTGAGAAAGTATATGGGAGTATGATAACCAGGTGAGTAGTGGGGGTATTTTATCATTTCAAGTAGAAAATGGAGATGATGAAGATTTGATTAAAAAGATTTAGTAAAGTAATTCAAGGAGAAGATTGAAATTATAAATATTTAATTGAAGAAATTGAGTTTATTGAATTCAAAGTGACTACAAAGACATTTTATTGGGGATTTAAATAGAAAAGAGACACAATGGTATATATAGAAATTAAGTCATCCTAAACTTTAATTAAAAAATAAATTCAAATAATTTTATAAATCTCTTCAATTAAACGAGATAAAGGCAAATAGTGCCTACGTCCACGGATACACACTAGATTCTACTATTCTCTAAACCTCATAAAAAGTATTAAAGAGAGCAGCCATGGAAAGTATGATAAATACTATGTAGTTAGGACTACACAAAACAGCTAGTAAAATTACTATTAACGATTCAACCCCCAAAAAATTTGGCCTAAGCTGATGGTTGGATCATTAGTACTTCTGGAATGCCTCAATAGCATTAGTCTCCACGTAACAACTGTTAGATGTTTTCAAAATACCTTGTATGTTTTGTGGGTTGAAAGACTTGTGAAGTTTCTTGTCCCACATTTGTTAGCTACAAGAAAATATGAGGCTTTATATAAATGAAGCTTTATTTTCCTTGTGTGTTTAAAAGTAAAGGCAATGATATAGTGCATTGCACTTGGTTCGCACCATCGTGCATGCGAATGCTAGGGCGCAATGGGTACTTTGTAGGCGCACCTTGCACTTAGCACAGAGTAGGAGCCTTTTTTTTTTAAAGTGCGGTCCACCCGGTTGGACCGGGTTTAATTGTTTGGTTGGTTTGATGGTTCGGCCAATCTTGGTTCGGACTGATTTCTTGATCAAACACACTTGGTGGTCCTAAGGTTGCATCTGATCAGAAATATGTCAATCGAACATGTGCCTTTACGTTGGTTTAATCATGGCCGTAGGATCTTAAGTTGCACCTTGTGAATGATAGATGAAATGGTGCTTGCCCTTTCAGATTAGATCTAGACCGTTGGATCTAATTCATACCCATTGGTCAGAAGGCACATCTATTGGTGAATAGGCATATGTCTATTGATGAAAAGGCATATGTGTGTCTATAAATAGATCACCTACCTAGACCATTCCGGCATCCAAAAATTCATCCAAGCCATAGTGTTGTGTAAGGAAGATTCATGAAGACTTTCAACAGTGTTTAGCATCATCAGTACCTATGCAGAGTGTCCTGTTGTGATCAGAGGGTGCACATCCGAGAATCACAACAAATCTTGATCAGAGGCTTCATTGTATCCTAAAGGCATTTTCTTACTAACCCCTTAGTGCATTCGCAATCAGATCGGAGGGGGAGAAACTTGTCTAAAAGAAAGCGAGCCGATCGTGTCTTAACGCTTGTTGATCAACAGTATAGATTAATTTTTGCCTTCCATACTTCTGATCCTTCACTATTTTCCAACAGTTTTTTAGACAAGTTTCTACCAAATGGACGGTTCAGTAGTTTCATCGCTTCAAGTCATGAATCAGGTTCTAGTATGTCTTGATCGTTTTGATGGTCACAATTTCACTCGATGGCAAGAAAATGTGCTTTTCTTCCTTAAAACTCTCAAGCTTGCCTACATCATTGATGATGGTTTGGAGACTACCCCAGAACCGTCAGATAAGGATACACCCGAGTTGATAGAGAAGAGACGTAAAAGAAAAGAGGTCGACTTCCTGTGTAGATGACACATTTTGAATGCTCTCTCCAACTCAGTATACAGTGCGCGCCATCATATACTTACTGCAAAGTTCCTGTTGACGACCTTAGACAACAAGTATCGCATCGAAGAGGCAAGTAACCAAAAATTCGTAATTAATAATTATATTGATTTAAGATGACTATTGATAAGTCCATTCTAGCACAAGTACGTGAACTCCAACTTATCATAAGTGATATGAAAATTACTGGAATAGAGCTTGTAGAAGATTTTCAAGTAGGGATTATTATTGCTAAATTCCCATCTGCTTGGAATGGCTACAAGAAGAAGCTTAAGCATGAAGAGAAGAGTCATACCTTAGAATCTCAACAGTGTCATCTTTGAATTGAGGAAGATTCTTGAGATCTAAATAAGAATGATGATGCGAATGAGAATCATTCAAAGGCAAATCTGGTAAAGGAAAGCAAATCCAAGAATACCAAACTTGCTGGAAACACCAAGTTTGGTATTCTTGGTGGAAACACCGATTGCCTCTAAGATTTTCAGAGGGATGAGGTTGGCTGCAGAGCCACCATCCACAAGTGCCCTTCGAACTTCCACACCCTGTAAGGTGGCATTCACATACATGGGTTTGTTGTGGTCCTCTGAAGACATCATCATGTCTTCCTCCGAGAAAGTTATGGCATGCTTGCCAAGTTGTGGAGAGTGGTGTGTGGAAGCTTCCTGGCAGTTGAAGCACTGGAAATGGTACTTCTTCATTCCCAGCAATGCTTGAGTGGCCTCTGCCTGCATCTCTGATGTGAACTGCATATCCTCAAAGAACGCCTATAATTTGGTGACGCTGCGTGTAGCCTTGCTAGATTGGGGGTCTGACTTATGCCGGTTGGTAACGATGGACGTCATGCGCACAACCTCCCTTCCCTTTCCTCTATGATGAGGAAGAGGGTCAGTGTGTACCTTTGCATCCGGAAGTTCAATATCACCGGCAGCCAGCCTAGCATGGAAGAGCTTTTCAAAGCCCAGCAATCAAAGGTGGAGTGCAAGTATGACAGTGGAACTTGCAATACCGCAGGGACCGTTTGTCAGCTTCTGAGGGTTCCTTCTCAATACGCGGCAATAGGACACGATCATCCTTGATCCACTCCTGCAACAGGGCATCCAGCTGGGCAGGAGAACAAGGTACTTCTAGAGGAGGCGCATGTCTCTCCCGGTTGTTGTTGTTGTTGTTGTTGGTATTGTTGCTAGGCCTGCCTTTTTTCTTAGGAACATGCTCTTCTTCCTTGTCTGTAGTGACATCCAAAGTGCGCTTCCTCTCCATCTTTTTCTCAGCGACAGGAATAGAGGCATTTGTCCTCTTGGCATACTCATAGAGCTTGGTGAAGCTCTTGATCTTGTGGTTCTCTATATGGATGCGGTATGGTGAAAGCATACCGTTGATGCAGATTCTGACAAACTTCTCCTCAGAAGTTGCCTCCGTGCAGGTGATTACCAGATCTCTGAAGCGTTTGACATATTAGACCAGGTCTTCCTCTTGCTTTTGCCTCTCCCGGTTGAGATCGATAATGGTGAGCTTCTCTTCAGTGATGAAGAATTTGTGGTGGAACAGTGACACCATATCTTCCCAGGCGTGCACAGAGCCGGGCTCTAACCTGCTGTACCAGGTATAAGCCCTCTCAGAAAGTGATTTTGAGAACTCCCTCAGACAGAGCTCTTTGTTGCCTACATAAGCTCCCAATGCCTCTATGAAGCGACTTACATGCTCTCTGACATTCCCATTCTGCCCTGAGAACTGGGGAAAAATAAGAGTTTCATAGTCCTTGGGGTAAGGCAAGCTAAGGAGGGCCTCCGGGTATGGGGGACAAAAGTCATTGCTAATCCAGTCCGTATCTCTAGACTGGGACTTCTGTAACAGAGCCTGGACATTCGCAATGGTGACAAAGTTTGTTTTTGGTACAGATGGAGATATGGAAGTGCATGGAGAAGGGTTTATAGTAGAAGAGGTTTTGACAGGAGAGCTTGTTGAGGGGTTGGGAACAGGTTTACTGGGCAAAGCATCCAACTTAGCCTGTAAAGCAGCAATGGTTACCCTAAGAGATTTAGCCGTCTCTTCAGGGTTCTGAAGAGGAACAGGATCCTGAGGAGGATTCTGTTCTGGGAAATCTTGTACAAAAGGAGTAGTGTTGGAAATGGATGGATCCATGAAGTAAGGATAGGATGAAAACAACAGTATGTTGGGGATGGAAGGAAACGACTACAGACTCCCCAGTGAAGTCGCCAAAAATGGTGATAACAGATTTGTAAAAGGTTAAATATATTAGAATAGATGGACAACTAATACATTCGGACCAATACAATCATCTACCCAGAGCAAAGGTAGGGAAGTTTGTCTCAAGATAGCCTAAATCGTCGCGCAACCGTTCTGTCGAGAGCGTTCTTTGTCAAATTTGACCTACAGAGAAGACAAAGAAAACAAGAGGGAAGGAAATATTTCAATAACTGAGAAAGGCAGTTAGGATGCAATCTCAGAGCAGTAAAACCTCACAGGTTGAAGGCTATTCTCTTTTTATCTTTCTCTTTCAGTGTCTCTACTCACTGTTGTTTCAGGTTTTAGAGTTTCTGGTTTCAACACAGACCTTCTAATGAGATGCTTAAGATCCTCTTCAATGGAGGATGGGTTCTGGTATTTGTAGAGAATTTCCCATTCTTAGTAGGACAAGTGTCACTCGGCTAAGTGTTTAGAGGGGGACCCTTAAGTGTTAAGCAAATCCTGAGTGACACGTGTTCCTGGATAATATCTTGAGCGATGAGTGTACTTCAACACGGCTAAGTTAGTTCCAGAGAAAGAGACCAAATCATTTCAAATCTTAAAAACTGCTCTGCGAAAGGTTGCTTTGGAACTTGAGCAACACAGATCAGGAGACGTGTGTCACTTTCATACAAATCCCAAAGAGCAACGTCACCATCTCTGCTGCCATTCCAGATAAGATAAAACCCCCTTTAGATAAGTTATAAATCAGATATTTTATAAGTCGGGTGAGGTTTTCACCATGTGCTTTCCATTATGAGAATCCGTCTCAATCTACCTTTTTAGGGGACAATTCAATGTATGAGGTACTTTACTGAATTCGTATGTTTTGAAGGAGAACTCCATTTGGCAGCTATCTTCCTTCTAAGGAAGTCAAGAACAACTATGTACTCACAGGGTGATCAGTGTATTCTCGAATTACCCATGTAGAGAGTGTCTCGTCAAGGAATTCGTTTTCATGATCAATCGTCCCTATGAAGAGGAGGGTGTTTTGAAATCTCCTAAGGTTCATAGCTATAGTAACCAATCCGAGTGCCTTCTACTTGGATGAAATCAGAAGTAAACATGTGAATTCCTATAAGGTGAAGTGAGAAACTGTTCTCAAAGTCCGTGGGAAACCTATCTGCAGGAAATACGTCTGGAGATGGCGTGCTTTCAACTTCTAAATCCCTTTCCACTAGGGATTTGCTTTCTAGAAGCGTAAGTCCCAAGATATAACTCGAAATCAATTCATAAGAATGAATGAAAGTGACTTCGACTCCCAGTTGGTAATTTGGATGCATAAAAGACAACATTTGAGGGGGTAAACCCAAGTCTGTGTCCTTTGAGGAGGACATAATCCTTAGTCTTTTGTGAGTGACAAGCCCTTTGATGAATTGACCATCTCAAGGTGGTTAGCCTCGAATTCGGCTTAGGAGGAAGGAATATTCCTCATTCGAATTTGCTTTTGGCAGGAAGGAACATACCTCCTTCGAATTCACCATCTGGAGGTGGTTAGCCTGAGAAGATTTCCCTCGGAATTTTCTGTCGATGTTGTCCCTCAGAGTTGTCCGTCGAAGTTGTTCCTCAGATTCGTCCTTCAATGTCGTTCCTCGGATTTATCTGTCGAGGTCGTCCCTCGGATTCGTCCATCGAGGTTTCCTTAAGGAGAAGGAATATACCTGCCTTGTGATCCTTCAGGACAAAGCATAGAAGTGGTCCTTCGAAGTCTATGGATGTGATCCAAGAATGACTCCTTAGTTAGAAGGTACAGAAAGTTCCCTCGAGGATCTTTTCTCGAGTAAAAATACCTTTAGAACGTAAATGTATGTAATAAAATCACTCGAAGTCTGTTCTAGAGAGTAAATAGATGTGACTTCGAGGATCTATTGAAATCTTAACTATTTGAGAAGTCCATTAGGGGTAGCATACTCCTAAATACGTCCTTCGAGCAGAATAAGTCCATTGCGGGAAGAGTAAGATTCTCATTCCCTCAGGTGTTAAGAAGACAGTGTGTCGTGGGAACCCACGTCCTTAGTCCTTTGAATATTTCGAACGAGAAGAAATGACGTGTTTGTTGGGTTTGGGAGACGTGGTGTTTCCCTACAAGTTGGAATTCAAAAAGGTTGCTTCTCCAAGAAGCTATTTCCTTTTTGGTGATAAGAACGGTCAGATATCTCTGAGCCGTTTCCAATATCTCCTTTCCACCAAATGGTATAATCACCATACGTTGCTATTGACAGCTGGCATGTGAAAGGAACGGTTGTACAGCTGTTTCAGTTTTATGGAATGATTCAGTGCGTGCGGCTATACCTAAAACGCGTTCAAACGCTTTTGAGAAAGCACCACACATAAAGTGTGAGTAATTAGCCCGCCTGATCACCAATATCAAGGTAGGGTTTTGCCGTTTTGGGCTTGGGATTTTGGGGCTTTACCCAATCTTTTAATTTTTGATAAATTATATTTACACCTCTTAGGTTTAGTATAATAGCAATATGTATCCTTAAACTAATCAATTATTACGTTTAAGTACATTAAAAGGATTATAAATTTATAAAAGATAATTGAGGTTATAATAATTTTCAATATTATGAAGCTTTATTTTTTCTTTCTTTCAATATAAACACATAATTTGATCTTAAGACCAAGCAAAAGGTATATTAGGATATTTTCATCCTTAAAATATGTTGCTATAAGGAAAAAATAAATATTATGTTACTTTATTTACAGTTACTAACAAAAGGGGTTTGTTGTAAGTTGAACATACGTTCAACTTGTAGGAGCGGTATTTATAATAGTCAAGGATTGAGGGTACTTGTTACCATTATGCCAAATCCAAAGAGGTGTGAATGTAGTTTATCCTTTAATTTTAAGGGCCTCACATGATTTGGAGCAAGATGACTGAGATAGCATACCACTCTTTCACAGGCATACATGGATGCACGCCACGTGTTCTGTGTAATAAAGTCTTCTAAAGTTGAGAATGATGGCGTGTGCAGACGACGCACATCGCAACTGATGCTTTTAGCCATCTCGTGCTGGACGATATTCACCATTATTTAATCCAAGCGTGTATTGTCTGTAGTATTTTTCAACAACATTTTTTGAAATAACAAATATAAATTGTGTAAGTTAATTACAAACTTTTAAGAAAGGGCTTACCTGAAAATATATGCCGGAGTAGTGCCGTCGTCAATGAATAACACTGCCGCTGTTGCCGGATTCGGGCAAAGAGGGTGGAGAATTAGGAATTCTTTGGTTTTTGGATTTTTTCCTTTCTTTTTTAGAGCTTGGAGAAGAGAAAAATTGAGAGAGATAGACCCTCTTGTTTTCTTTCAGCACGAAGAAAAAGGGCTTGAACCGTAGGGCCCCGTTTGGACATGAGCTTTTTGTTTTTTGTTATTTTTTTTTAAGTTCCAGCAAAAGCTAATCAGAGAACGAATGAAAAAACTAAAGTTATGAATTATGAGTTTGTTTTGGTACTTGATCATAAATGTGGATTCAAACGAATGAGCCTGCTTGACAAGTGGCATAAGGCAATATTCCGGTGTTGTTTGAGAAATGTGATAGAATGCCTTGAGGTATCAGAATTTGATGTAGACCCTAAAAGAATTAGTAACTTAAAAAGTATAAATCGCTAACATTGAGGTGTCTTGAAGTGTGAACTGGTAAGTTGAATTGCTAAGTATATGTAAGTTCTGAATTGAAAGTGCAGAACGCGAAATGTCCTAAAAAATAGAAAATGAGTTGCACGACCTTCATGTGCAATGCACGTGTACCATTGCTGGCTACTATTAGAAGCAAATATTATTTTTAAGAATATTTCAGTACATTCTTTTTCTTTTCCTTCATTTTTTTTTTAAATTTTTTATAAAAACATTGGACGTCTTTTTCTTTTCTATCTATAAGAGAGGATAGAGTCCAACATGATTTGGACTCTTCCACGATTTACACGCCACTACTAAAACTTTTCTAGGTTTTAGTACTTTTGAACTAACTAAAATAAAATATTCTTTATTTCACTAAAAAACTAGTAAAACTCTTCCACGTTTTAGATATCATTTCTGTATTTTATTTATTATTTTTTTTAAGATTTATTAAAATCTATATATCCTATCGTAATTATTTACACTCCTTATTTCACTAAAACTACTAAAACTCTTCCACGTTTTAGATATCATTTCTTTATTTTATTTATTATTTTTTAATAATTTTATTAAAATCCATAAATCCTATCATAATCCTTTACACCCCTTATTTCACTAAAACTCTTCTTCCACTACACTCACGTTTTAGCAATCCGTTATTTTTTTAAAGACAAACTCTTCAATTTAAATTTTTACCCCACCCACGTTTTAGCACAAATTGCCCCCTAAAATACCTCCCTAATCTATCCCCCTAAATTGCATCCCCTTTTTGGATTAAAATATCCCTTTATTTTTTCGGTCAATTTTAGTTTTACTAAAAGTTACTTAGAGTCCTAATAAAAGTCAATCTCTGACTTAGTTAGAATGTTTAAGGTATATAAGCTTAAAATAACAAGATAAGTTTTAGTAAAAGTAATTAGTTAGAATTTTAAATATCTTTTTCTTTTCTTTTTTTTCAAATAAGATACTTTTTAGAGTCCTATTAAAACTCAATCTCTCACATAAAAACAAAAAAAGAATTTCATATGTATTAAAAGTAGTTAATATGTTTAAGGTAAACTTAAAATAAAAAGGTAAGTTTTATTAAAACTAAGCAACTATACTTTTAAATATTTTTTTCTTTGGTTGTAACAAGTTACTTTTTAGAGTCCAAATAAAACTCAATCTCTCACAAACAAAAATATTTTCATACGTATTAAAAGTAGTTAATATGTTTAAGGTAAACTTAAAATAAAAAAATAAGTATTATTAAAACTAATTAGTTATAAATTTAAATATCTTTTTACAACTTATAAATATTTTTAAATCTTTTTTTTAGTATAATTACAAAATAAGGAATTTTATTTTAGAAAAATACACATGTAAAGTTAAGTTCAGTTAAATAATGGGATTTTGTTTACATAAGTTTATCTTCTTATTTGATCATTTTAAATGGGCATTTATATATTATCAAACTAAGTTTATATCATAGCTGAACGTAATATTAATAAATTAATTATAATATATAAATAATTACTACTTAATTATGCAAAAGATAAATTAATTTTTAGCCCTATATATCTAAATATTATTTATAAGCTTAAACATGTTATTACAAATTATTTATAATTAAGAAAATATTAAATATTTCTTTTTATTTTAGTATCAAGTATGAATATATTTATATATTATAAATAATTATTTATAAAATTATTGATTATTTTGGTTCACTTTGGTAACTAAATTAACGTTCTGGAATTCTATTAAAACTATCACTTCTTTAAATATGTTAAATATTTAAAAATATAAACTAAACCTCTAAAACAAAATAATCCCATTTTAATAAAATAAATATTTTTAAATAAATTAATAATTAAATAAATGGATAACCTCTAAAAATATAATAAGTTTATGTTGTAATTGAATATTTACAAGATAAATAAATGTGTACTTAACAATATAGAAGCAGGAGTGTGAAAATAATAAAAATAAATTAATTATAATATATAAATAATTACTACTTAAGTACATAAATAGAAAGAAATTTTAACCTTATCTAAAAATTATTTCTAAGCTTAAAAAGGTTATTACAAAATTTTTGGAATTTATAATTAAGAAAATTAAAAAATTGTTTTCTTTTTTAGTAGCAAGTATGAATTTTTTTTATATATTATAAATAATTATTTATAAACATTATTCAGGTTTTGAACCAAAACAGAAAAAAATGATGTTCAAAATAAGAGAGAGCACACGTGCAGGAAGCGTACATCTCATCAGATATTAGATCCTTTGGACTCTTTCATGAATATATCTACATGATATATCTTGTCATCATAATCTGAAACCCAATTTTTTTTTAAGATGACTATATATAAAATATCATTTGTGATCGCCCCCGGGTCAGGTGGACCCTAGGTTGATCGGGTTATTTTGGAGTCGCCACCATTCATAAAGTTTGGGTGTGAATGGTCACCCGGATTTTATCAGTTTATTGCAAAATAGACCAAAATGTACAATTTTTAAGTGGTCTAACCAGATTTCAGGTAACGGGTTTATTTGAGAGATGGGAAGGTGCTAGGCACCCATCTATTCCTGGTTCAACCAGTTACCCGATTTAAGATTATTTGGCCAATTAAAGAAAATTTACAAAATAAACTAAATTAACTAAATTCTTGGAAAATCCTTAAAATGGTTTAAAACGACGAAATTAAATGATAAAACAAAAAAGAAACTTCTACATTTTAATAACCTAAACATAAAATAAAATATATCTAATGAATTAGAACCTCAAAATAACATAAAAAAATGTAACTAAATTCACAAAAAGAAATTTTATTCACTACATGATTTCAATTCTAATAATTACATGATAAAAATAAAAATAAAAAGAAATATACCTGTAGTAGTGATCCTTAGTCCTTAGATGTGTGCTCCTCTTCTTTGAGCTCCTTGGCGAACTCGGCTTAAGAGGCGGCCATTGTACTCTGCTTCAGATTTGGAAGAAAAATAACTATCACAAAAAGAAATTTTATTCAGTACATGATTTCAATTCTAATAATTACATGATAAAAATAAAAATAAAAAGAAATATACATGTAGTTGTGATCCTTAGTCCTTAGATGTGTGCTCCTCTTCTTTGAGCTCCTTGGCGAACTCGGTTTAAGAGGCGGCCATTGTACTCTGCTTCGGATTTGGAAGAAAAATAACTAATCACCTTTTATTTAGTTTCTGCCAAACGAGTCCTTAGGGCCAGTTCATATTTTCTGGTTTTTTTGGGTGGTTGGTTCAAGTTTTCTGGTTTGGTTTAAAGAGAATTGGTTTGGGTTAGGTTTGACTCGGTTCGGGTTTGGGTTAAAGGGGGTAGTGGTTTGGTTTTGGTTGGGGGTCTTTTTCATATTCTCTTTTCTTTTTGGGGAGGGTTTTTTGTTATTGCTTTTTTCTGGTTTTGTTTGCTACAGGAGAAGATGGAGGGGAAACAGAGGAAGGAGAAGATGGAATAGGGAAAATAGAAAAGAGAAAGAGAGAGAGAGAGAGAGAGAGAGAGATGGTGGTGGTGGTGCTGTTGCAGTAGCAACAAAGAGGGGGAGAAGAGGTAGTGATGGTGGTGTTTGCAGGTACAGAGGAAATGGAATGGGTTCGGATTGATAGGGGGTAGAGAGAAGTTGGATTTCTAGGTTGATTGGAGAAGAAAATTACAGGAGTAGAAAATGGATAGAAAGGAGAGGGATTACCAGTGAGAAAGAGTTCGGGGTGGTTGCAGCAGGGGCCGCAGGCGTGGTGGTTGGTTGCAGGGGCAGCAGGGACGTGGTGGCAGCAGGGGCATGCGGGGAGCGGTGTAGGCAGCAGGCGTGCGATGATTGCAGTAGGCGTGGTGGTTTAGGCAGGCAGGCAGGGGTGCGGTGGTCGCAACAGGGTAGGGGTGCGCTAGGCAGGCAGGTGGTTTGGTTGCTCTGTTTCGGAACAGAATTGAAGGGGTGAACGAGAAGAGAGAGAGATTTTGGGGGGGGGGGGGGGTTCCTTGGGGAAGAAAAGCTTTTCCCGAGAGCTTCCTT
>JAUPMG010095741.1:0-12436 GCA_031762675.1 Pachysandra terminalis
TGTTTTTATTTTCCTCTTCTGTATTCCTTTCTTTCTTTCCCTTCTAATAAAATTCGTTATTGATCAAAAAAAAAAAACTTTAGAAGAGGTATGACTCCTTTTATTTGGATTTGAAGTAGCATTTTCTCGGATTTAAAAGACTTAATCTACCACCTTTGCTTTAAATTTTACATGTTCGTCTTCCCTTGGTTCCGCCATTTTATATCAAAGCAAGGTCATTCCATATGGCTCTATTTGGATACCACGAGTATGCCAGAAAGTTAATTGGGAAAGTAATATGCAAGAAAATAACATGTTGGAAAGTGAAATTTAATTTTCTTAGAAGCTGTTTGGTTGTATCAGGAAAATGTATGACTAAAACAGAATTTTGATTTTGATGTTTTGTACAGCTTGGGATCATTCCTTTACCACAAACTCCTTGGAATCTTAGGTTGTCTTCGCCCCTTCTCGGTTTAGAGGACCTTTTAGTTATTCTCTTTCTATATCTCTCTCTCACATACCCAAAATTATTTTTTTCAAGGTGTTTTCTTTTCTTTTGTCTCCCTTTGTCCTCTGTGATAGTTTGTGTCATGTCTGTATTGCATTCACCATCAGCAATACACAGCATCTTTAATTTCCCTTTCTTTTTTACCATGTGTTACAATTTGGTAGGGTAGCCAGCAATGGAAGCCTCCGGCCACAATTTACCTTGCAGTGCTGTCAACCCCCTTGGCCTAGCAATGTCTTAGGACACACTATGATTAATTTTCTTTTCCATTCACACTTGGGAGATCGCATATGGTGAATTATAGTTTAAGAGGTAAAAAATCAATTACAGACATACAGAACTTAAGCAAAATACATTTTCAACCATTTGCAATTGATTGGATGAACACTAGTCCTCAAGACTTTGTTACCCTTTCAGAACTTTCTTTCCCACACAAATTTGACATATATAGATCCTAGAGATATGCCTATGGTATAGGTCCAACCATTGTTCAGCCTGTTCAGAACATTCATTCAACAATTTTTGATCCACATTTCTTGCAAATGAAGCTTCATTCCACCCAGACTAAAGAGAAAGAGGTAACATCAGTGGTGACCCTCTTTCCAATCAAAAAGAAAAACGGCGTTCACTCTATTTGCTGGTGGCAATCTGTCATAGCTAGATCCACCACAGAAAAGTCCAAGCAAGGTTAATCAAGCCACTTCTGTGTTCTGTACTGTCTTTTCAATATGGATCTCTCTGCATATTAATTTTCAAACATCATGATTCCCGATTCCAAGAGACATGAATGTGCCCTCTTACTTTACACTATCTGTTAAACTGCTCTCCTAGAAATGCAAATGCAAAATAACTGAATCTAAAGGCTAATCCTCACAAAATATATCCAGTCAAAAAAGGAACTCTGTAGCCCCAATTACTCTTCAATCAGAAACCCAGCATTAACGCCATGAGGATTGTCACCCAAGTTCCAGAAAGTTGACCCAAATCTTGGCATCCAACAACTAAAATTGAACCCTACAAATAGTTTCTCATAGGATTTCATATCGTATTTGTGGTGACAACTAAACACGCTAGTTTTATTTCATGCTACAATTTTGACTGAATCAAAATGAGTATATTGGCATTTCTCACACAAGCATTGCATGTGCCTTTTGTACAGAAACATAGAAAATACATATATGAGTTGCAAGTTCTGCTAACTTTGCTAGAATAAAATTGAAAAATATCAACAAAAACTTTTGACCTGAACAAATTAAATGCAAAAAGTATGTTCTTAATTTTAGTAGTTGACACGTGCCAATCTCAAAATCAAATTCTTTATGACAAAAACAGAAGCATGATCGTAGAACTATAAATCACAAACTTACAGTTTCTCCATCCGTAATCGTAACAGCTCCACTAGCTTGTCTCCCTATATGACCTGTCTCAACCAAGATCTGCATAATATTACATTTTCACACAGTGACATACATTTTTCTAGATAATCACTTTTGGAAAAAAAGCATAATTTGATCAAACGTAATGTCTTCGTAACTAGAAGCAAACTGAGATCATGGATTGTAATTAAAGCATCAAAAACGAAAAAAAAAATCACATGTGAGATCCATTGCAACACGATTAGAAGGTGGTGTAAATGTTTATTGAAACTCAAATTCAGTTCTGAATTGCAAATGACGCTGATATATTGCTGAATACAATGCAGAATGCCACAGGAAAGAAAGGAAAATGGACATATTTCATCAAACCCCAAACAAGATATTCAACTTCCACATTAGGAATTGCAAACTTTCGTCAAGCCCAGAAATTTACAGTCTAAGTTGATAGATAAATTGCCATTTAAAAGTAGAAAGATGGGGTTCCTAAACACTAAAAATGTTATGAGTTCATCCAAAATGGAGGCCAAAAAAAAAAACAATTCAAGCTCGAATAAAACTCAATACATGAATAAAGCTATTACTTACATGTCTCTCGCCAACCGGAATCTTGACAGAGTAAGGCTGTGGAACGTATTGCGCTGCATTGACAGCATCGCTCGTCGCTTCGCCTTTCGATTCCGTCAAAGCTCTGACTCGAAATCTATTTGTCTTTCTTGGTAGAAGCAAAGAAAACGAGCGAAATTCAGGTTTTCCTGCACGGCGAAAGCGAGGGCGAAACCAGTAGAGAGGATTTCTGGCTCGAACGGAATCCAGAAAAGGAGATGGAGGACCTCGTCCGCCATGAAAGCTAGGGTTAGCTAACATTGTTTCGTTATTCTTCTATGACCTGCTTGTGCTCAGAGAAAGAGTGAGCTGTCTGTGAGGTGCGAGCCAATATCTCAGATTTTATCCGTTTTTCTCTTCATCTAAACTCGGTAGATTTTGAGCTGAAGCGCGAAATTGCATACCTATATATAGGGTGCAACTCGATTCGGTTTGGGTCGGGTTGACCTAAACCCAACTTCAAACCGTGGTTTCAAGGATCGGCCGGTCCGTACCAGGACGGTCCGATCCGAAGCCACAATACAACTATTGTATCAAGTGGTTTTGGATCGTACCGGATCCGAATTGGTCGATCTGGACCGGTCAAGTGACTGGATCGGTCCGATCCAACCAATCCAAAGTTTTTTTTAATTTATAAAACGAACAATCGTGTTGGTATTAGCTTGAACAGGTCCAATACTGACCAGTACAGTCGGTCCAATGACTGGGATCGTCGTTCTGATGATCGGTATCATTGTTCCGACGACCGATATCTTCGTTTCTAGCGATCAATCCGGCCGATCCAATTTCTTTTTTTTTTTATGACGATCCAACTTTTGGATCGACCGGTATCACCGATCCAAATCAAGATCAACCGAGATCGGTCCAATCCAATATCCTGAGACTTATAACCTTGCTTCAAACTGACCTCCTTGAAGGTCAACCCAGACACAACTCAACTTGATTTGAAACCGGAATTATAAAATCCAAACATCAACCCGAGTCTATATATATATATATATATATATTATGTGTATTATTAATTAGGTTAATTCGGTTTAGGTTTCGAATTAGGTTGGATTACCTAAAGCCCTAACCCAAAACCGAACTGAATTAATTCGAGTTGACTTTTTTCAACCCACAACTGACCCAAAGTGATATAAAACCCAACCCCAACTTGGGTTGGACCGGTTTGGGTTTGGTTAGCGCGACCCAAGTTCCACCACTACTTATATAAGTAGTAGAGTGTGTGAAGTTATGAGCATTATGTCACGCACAGGCGTGACGCACCATAAAATTCCTCCCTTATTGAGCCAAAAAATGGGTAGATTAACAATAAGGCCCATTAGACAGTTATTCTTTACGGAGGTTTCTAGAAAGGTCTATTAAGGAGACAGAAAGATTTTCTAGAAAGGAGATTCCTAGAAAGGTCTTTTGAGAGGGTGAAAGTACTTTCTAGAAAAGTGAGATACTTCTAGAGGTAAATTTGTAACTGTCGGATTAAAGCATATTGTGGGAGACTGACTGACTTATGCTACAAAGGATTAATTGCTGCACGGTTGGCTTGAAAACTCCATGGCCATGACAAGTGGTATCCGAGCAGGTTTCGTGACAAGGACTAGAGTGAAGGTTAAGAGTAGGAGACACACCATGTCTTCTGAGGTACTCGAGTACAACAAGGGCCGAAGGAATGAGCGTAACCACGCCGAGCAAAGGAAGGAGAAATTGTAGTCTCGTGATAATGTAGCGCCCATGGAGGCACGACTTGTTAGAAGAGAACTTATCATGCTGATCTAGGAGATAAGTTCGAGAAAATAGGCCCAAGGCTTAGAGAACCTCATAAGGGTAATCGAGAATCTCAAAAGGTGCTAGGCAACTCGGACTCCATGGAAGATGCACAACGACAAGAGTGTGACCCATACGATAAGGTACGGAAAGCTTTCGACTCCTTCCAGGCTCAAAGAAGGAAAACTGTGACTATAAATCATTAGTTGAAATACTTCCTCTGTGATGGGTCTCACAAGACTAGAGATTGCCCAAAAAGGAAAGAGCTCATGGCGTTTTTGGAAAGAGAGGAGAATCATGATGAAGAAATAGAGACGGAATCACCACAAGTCCTCAATACAGTTGAAAAGCAGCCAAAGACCCCGAAGCTTGAGAGTAAGTACGAGGAGGTACACACCAATGAGGAGGTAACTCGTGCAATGACGACGCGAGTGCCACACTTAACTTTGTCTCAGAGGTGAAGATAGGGAAATTAGGTCTCAAGATGACCAAGGATCAAGGGTGGCTCAAGGTCAAGGCAAGACCCATACTTGCCGTAGAGGAGGAAGCTCCATGTGTGGTTCATACGGTTCAAGGAACCAAAACATTTAAAGTGTTGTCATCCCTCCAGTTTTGTGATGGAGTAGAAGGATTTGAAGGCATGGGTAAGCCATCATCGAAAGAAACTAGGAGGATTTTGGATGCGGTTAAGGGTGGTCGTGGGCAGGCATACCATAGCAAGGCCAACAAGCGTAAGAGGAAACGAGCAAGGCAAAAGAGGAGACCAGTCGACTACCAGGAGGCTGATTGCAAACGACTTCAAGGTGATCCTCAATTTAAGTATCTTGTGGAACGGAAGAGCCTACATGACCATCAAGAGTTTTGAGGAAGATAGTGACGAGGTCGTCACCAACTTAGGTGGGAGAAAGTGTCACGCCCTAGCGTGAAGCACCATAAAATTCCCCCCTTATTGAGCCTAAAACTGGGTAGATTAACAATAAGGTCCATTAGACAAATATTCTTTAAGGAGGTTTCTAGAAAGGTCTATTAAAGAGACAGAACGACTTTCTAGAAAGGAGCTTCCTAGAAAGGTCTTTTGAGAGAGTGAAAGTACTTTATAGAAAAGAACTTTCTAGAAAAGTAAGTGAGGTATTTCTAGAGGTGAATTTGTAACCGTAGGATTAAATCAATCTTAGCCATCCATTGTAACCAAGAAGCCTAAAAAAATGGGAGGGCTTCTCATTTGTAAATGTACATCAGAACTCCAGAAGTTGTAAAGTTCTTTGAATGAGGATATAGTTATTTCTTAAGGTACTTCTTGTGCTCTCTTTACTTCTAGCCCTCAAAGCATTATAGGAGATAGGCTGACTTGTGCTATAAAGGATTAATTGAGCACAAGTGCCGCACGGTTGGCTTGGAAAACTCCAGGGCCGTGACAATGAACTTTGGGACCCTTACAAGCGTCCTTGAGCACTATTTTAAGGCTACGTTTGGCTGTACTTTTGGTTTTGAGTGAGTATTTATGGATAAGTGACTCAATGGGAGTACTTATCCACATCACAGAAATTGATTATTCTAAAAAATTGTCCCTACTTGTGCTTTTGAGTGAGTACTTTGGATAAGTGACTAAGGCTGCATTTGGCTCGGCTTGTGCTTTTGGATAAGCACTCATTGGATAAGTGGCTCCATGGGAGCACTTATCGACAACAACAATAAATTGCTTACTTGAAGAAAATAGTGTTTGGTAAATACATTTCTTTAAGTGCTTATGAAAGTTTAGGGATAAAATAGGTATTATAAAAATATTAATAAAGTTTAAAAATAACATTTATTTAAGTGTTTATGAAAGTTTAGGGGTAAAATAGGTATTATAAAAATATTATTAAAGTTTAAAAATAGCTTCATGCATAAGTGATAAGAGAAGCCGTTCTCAACAACTTCTCCTTATGGGTAAGCACTTACCATTAGGTGTTACCAAAAACCGATTTTAATTTAAAAAATGCTTTAATAAACTATAAGCTGAAATAAGCACTTATATAAGTCGGGGGAAACACGGTCTTATCTAAAAGCACAAGCCGGTCCAAACTCAGCCTAAAATACAAGCCGGTCCAAACTCAGCCCAAGTATTCCCACTCAGTCACTTCAAAAGTAAAGGGTGGAAAAACACAACCTTATGGCTTATAGGTAAGAACTCTTCTTACCCAATAGAGATCGGTTTTCGTTTGAACCATCCCGAAAAGCAAAAAAAACCAAAAAAAGAGAGAGAGAGAGAGAAGGAAAGAAAGAGAGAGAGAGGAGTGGAACAGAATTTCAGAATCTCTCACTACCATCCAAAGTACAAACCGAATCTGAGTCTTCTACAGTAAAATCCTTGGACATATAAGCGCAAATCCTCTCGTCTTCCTCCTCTTTCGTACGCTAAAAGAGGCTGTGAGAAGCTTTCTTCTTTCGGACCCATTGGTTGTAAGGTGAGACATTCTTCTTTTCCGTCTGTATTTAGAAATCCAAACTTGTAGTTTTCTCATCTGGGATTCTGTTAAACTTCTCTTTTTTGCTGAACATGTTATGATTTGATATACAATCCAAACACTTAGTAACAACAAGGCATGATTTCTTACAAATGTTTATGTAATTGAATCTGTGATAGATTAACAACATGGTGGTTTCATTTTTTTTTTTAAAATATCAAACTCATAGTTTCACATCTTGGCTACTTTCAAACTTGCTGTTTTTTGCTGAACATGTTATGATTTTGTATTCAATCCAAACATCCACACACAATGGGTCTCGATTTCTTATGTTATAATTGTTCCATTTTCTAAAAAGATTAAAAAATAAAAAATTGGAAAGTTATATTTTACTCATCTGGGATGTTTGCGGGATTTTGCCAAACATGTTATGAACTTTTGATTTGGTATATCGTCCAAACATTAAAGAACAACAGGGGATGATTTAATGTTTATCTAGTTGAATATGTAATAGAAATAGAATCTTGCAAGAACATGGTGGCATTTTGATCACTTTTTAGATATTTGAATTATCATTTTCGTGTCTAGAAGTTCTGAACCAAGATGCATTAATAATCAAAATGGATAGGCAAATGTTAAATGGAAGTTTATGCTGATAAATATATGACATAGTGCTCCATAGAGAACTTCCACTATGGCAATCCTAAGTTATGGGCTCTTTCTGAATATCCCGTTCATTTTTTTTTTTCCGTTGAATACATTCATATTCGTTTCAGTGGATTTAGATTGATTTGTGATTGGCCTTTAGTTTTCAATGATAGTATTTTCTGTTCTGTTATTGCTATCGAATGTTTGGAAGGCTCAATCAATTTGGATCTTTATTGGCTTACTCTGGCTTAAAATATGAACCTTTGCTCTCCATTTGGATTGGGACGAAATGAGGGATAATAGAAGAAAATTGGGTTTTCTTTGTTTCCCATGTCTGGTTATTGAATGGAAACAGAGAGAAGAAAATAGCCTCAAGATTTTCACTATGTGGGAAACGAATTTTCTTCCTACAATTGGAAAGATTTTAGGAGAGAGAAGAAAGTTAATACAAGTTGACGATTTTCTCAACCCCACCACTTATGAGTTCCAGTTCCAGGCAACTCTCTCTCTCTCTCTCTCTCTCTCTCTCTCTCTCTCTCTCTCTCTCTCTCTCCAAATCTTTTAATACCATCACACCATCACTGTACCAATAGTCTATAACACGCAGCTCTAACTGCTGCAATCACCATCCTTTCCACGAGAACCGGTTGCTGCCGTAACCAGTAGATGAACAACATCTTATGCTCTTGATTCCAAAGGCAAGATTGTTATGCTGGATTCGTCAATCAGGGATGCTACGGCTGTTTTGTATCTTTTTTCCATTTCTTATATTACTGCGACCTTATTATATAATTCTCTTTACAACTGAATCGTATTGGCTGGTTTAAATCCCTTTGGTGCACCATATAGGTGGTTCTGACCTGCTATATGTTTTAGGCATTTTGATTCACCCAAACTGTAAGTTCCAATTATTCAAAGATTTTAGCAATTGGTAATAAGGTAAAAGTATACAATACCTCTTATTAGCTCCAGGTTTATGCATCCACAAGGCTAGTTGGGTTTACTTATTTTATTTTGCGCTTGGTAAACATAGTATAGAAGTGATACTGCAGTGACATGGGAGAGGTAACTATATATGAATCAAATAAGAAACCATTAGTAGATTTCATATAATATTTTCCTATAACTTAGTTATCTATAATGGGTTTCATAAGAATCATAGCACTCCATATCCCGCGAATAGGTTGTACTCTGTGAAGATCTTTGCGCTTTTGAAGCATGAAATTCCGCGCATATAATTTTTTTTTTTAAATTCTTAATGAAACCAAGCAGTTCATTTTCTTTCTTTTTAATTTTCCTTTCCTTCCCTCGTCTCTTTTCTTTTCTTTTCATTTTTACTCCTTTTATATTGATCAAAATGGACCGTTTCATGAGATGGCCTTGAAACTAATTAATGTGGAAATTTTTTTTTCTAGTTCTTTTATCTCGTAATCAATGTTTGAAATGTTAAAGTGTCAAGTGAGGCATTTTACTTGACTAAAGAATGAGACATAAGTTTCAAGAAGTGAGGTTTAAGCCTTATGAGCATGCATATTTCATTGGATAACTAAGTACATGTAAATAACATAAAAAATATGCCAACATAAGCAAGACATACGTAAAGAGAGAGTGGGGCACAAATCAGAAAAAGAATATAGAAATGCCCATGAATCGTATCAAGCTGCCATACTGGCTATCAGATGAAGTTTCTGACTTCTAGCCATTATGGTTTACCTTTTTGTTCTTATAGATATTGTTAAATTAGCCACCTTTTTACATAGTGAATTTTGAGTGTGGTAAGTTGAAGTTGAATCACAAAAAAGGATACTGTAAACTTGTAACCCCAAATCTGTTTTGCATCTATGAGGGATCTTTCAATATGAAGTAGATTTTTAAGAAGGTATTTTTTTTGATCAATATGGAGGTATTATTAATAGAGAAAAAGGGAACTTACGAACACCCCAAAAGGGGGGGACAAAAAAAAATCACAGACCAAAACGACAAGCCAACAAAAAAATGACAAGTATTCACTATTCAAGAACCACCCAAAAAGGAACTTCCCTCCCTCTAATAATCTCACCCTTGAATCATCTCCTCTGTGGGTACTCCCTTAAACCACTCTCCTCTCACTACTTCTCCTTTTGCTAAGAGATCAACTATCCCATTTGTTGACCTAGGAATCAGGGAGAATGAGGTGTTCATCTCTTGAGCTAGTAAGCAAGCGAGATTCACCAAATGAGCTAATAGCCAAGGAGGGTCCCTCTTGTCCGATTACCGAGAGATAATTAACGAAAAGTCCCCCTCAACCACGAACTCCTTGAGCCCAAGAGTCTTTGCCTCCCTCAACCTTGTAAGTGCTGCCCCCATCTCTGCTGTGATTGCATTCTCTTCCCCTATCGGGCCTAAGGAAGTATGGATAATAGACCTTCTATGATCCCTGCCGTTTGGGACTTGGGAGCAGTCACTAAGGCTGTGCTTTATTAGTAAGATTTTATAGGGAAGGGTAATAATAACACAACTTCCCGTCTTTTTTTATCCGGGTGTTTGAATTATTGTAAAATAAGGGCCAATTGGAAAGCAAGTTTCCAAATAATCTCTTCTTCCCGTCAAAACCCCATAAATGTTTCCTCTCTTAATTACGGGGAAATGATGGAAAGTAAAGTTAAAAGGTGTTCTACTTTCCCACGAAATTTTAGTAACCAAAAACATCTTAAAGGTTCGAAAGGAAACAGAGTAGCTGGAAAAAGATAACCCCTTCCTTTTGGAGGCTTTATCAGGAACATATTAACTAGTTTCTTTCTTTACAAATGATGGAAAGTAAAGTTAAAAGGTGATCTACTTTCCCACAAAATTTTAGTAACCAAAAATATCTTAAAGCTTAAAAAGGAAACAGAGTAGCTGGAAAAAGATAGCCCCTTCCTTTTGGAGGCCTTATTCTTATCAAGAACATATTAACTAGTTTTTCACTTTACAAAGCATATAGAATAGTTTGAACGTAATTAATTGTGGAATGGAAGAGGTGTAAAAAAAGAATTTTTGTCTTGGTGAAGATTATGAAACAGTACAATGGAAATAACGCCTTAACTGATTTGAATAACATGAATCCTATTCAGCCATTTCGACCTTTTGAAGATTCTATATTACTTAACCATCTCAACCAACCTCCGGTTACTCTAAATAAAGATAAGAATCTCAAGAGATATTAGGAAGTATGAGAAGATTAAAGCATTTTCTAGAGGCAGATAATTGGTCAAGAGTTTAGAGGGTTGATTTTTAATTTTGGAGATGTTTCATGTTCTTATGGTTTTGGGTCGGTGGTGGTATTCATTATGTTGCTTTATGTAAACTTTATGTTAACTTGTTTTAGAGCAGGAACTTGCTAGAGAATCCCTTTTTTTTGAAAGTTTTGTGGGGCATTAGTAAAGCTGTTGTATATTCACTATAGACTCTTTATGATTATATCATGCTTGTGACGGAGTCAAAAATGAGCATTCACTTGAAAGGAAGATCATTTGGTGTAGCAGTTGGGAAGAGTATGCTTCAGGGAAACTGTAGACTTTGTAGTACTTGTAAACTTCCTAAAAAGTAATTTTTCTTAGTGGAATAGAGTAGATGTTTGGGTTTCGGTAGAGGATTGAAGAGGTACTTTATCGGTGAGTGCGTGTTATGGTTTGATATTAGATTGTCATCATATTTGGTTTCTTGGGTATATAAGCACCTCTACAATGTTTATTGGAGCAGTTGTAATCTAGATTAGGGATTTAGAGTGGAAATAAAAGAAGAGGAAGAGGAGGAGAGAGAAGTAAAGAGTGGGAGGCCAAGGAACTGATAAGCTGTTTCCTCTCTTATTCTTTATATATTCGAGTTTTCATGTAAATTAGATGATATAATATAGTAATGGTATGATCACATAAATATCCCTGACAATACTCTCCTTTAGCTGGTGTGTAGATATCACAATGCCCGGATTGTGCAACATATCATGGAAATGCACACTAACAGTATTCTTAGTCATGTTATCTGCTAATTGAACTCCTGCCTTTAATTTCCCTTCATGAAATGACGATTTATGTTGATATGTTCAGTCCGGTCACGCTACATAGAATTATGGGCAATGCTAATAGCAGCCTTGCTGTTATAGGTTCTTGTCTTTGAAATCCCAGTTCTCTTAAAAGGATTTTGACCTACATTAATTCACACCAGTCATGTGCCATATACTTAAATTCAGCTTCAACACTGACCTTGTCACTACTGATAGCTTCTTCTCAAAGTGACGAAGTTACCTCTAAAAACGATACATTATCCTGTGGCAGATTTTCTGTATGAGCTAGAACTTGCTTTATCTGCATTGATAGATATTTCTACCTTGATATGACCATGCTTAGAGTAGGAAAGTCCCTTTCCAGATGAGGACTTGAGATAGTGTAGAATTCTGTATGCTGCGTTGTTGTGGTAGAGTGCATGCATTGGCTAATAACATCGATAACATAGTTCATGTCAGGCCTTATCAGAGAGACATACATGAATGGGCCAATGAGTCTCTAGTATTGTTAGGCATCAATAAGTGGCCTTCCCTTTTCATTTTCAAGTTTGTGTTTCTGCTTATTAGGAGCATAGTGTAAAGGATCGTTCGATCCCAAGTTGGATCGGACGATCCAACTCGGGATCGGACCGGGACGATACCCGAGTCGAAACCGATCCTTTACTGTTACTAATTTAACTGACTCGGTCCTATTCCGATACGGATCGGACGAGTCGGTCATCCGGTCCAAGATTTTAAAACAAAAATTAGAGTACTCTCAAGAGAGCGATTTGGGGGAGAGAGGGAGAGAGACTTGAGCGGTGAGCGCACGATCGCGAGATTAGGGTACCTCCTCTCTCCTCCTACTCCTCTCTCCTCCTACTCCTACTCCTACTCCTACTCCTACTCCTACTCTCTCCTCTCTCCTCCTCCTCCTACTCCTCCCTCCTCCTCCTCCTCTCCTCTCTCCTCCTCCTCCTCCTCCCTCCTCCCTCCTCCTCCTCATCCTCTCTCCTCTCTCCTCCTCCTCCTCCCTCCTCCTTCTTCCTTCTTCTTCTTCTTCTTCTTCTTCTTCTCCTTCTCCTCCTTCTCTTCTACTCACTCCTCCTCC
>JAUPMG010095762.1:0-12435 GCA_031762675.1 Pachysandra terminalis
TACGTCTAAATAAACACATAAAAATATGTACATGAACATATAAATTAAATCAAATAAAAATATAAATAAATGGGCGAAATACGGTTAGGGAGTTTAGGTCATTACAATATGCCAAATTACCAATAGGCAATATCGTATTAAAAAAAAACACCTACAAAAATAATTATAAACCTTTGTAAACATATTAACACACAATTGCAATCATGCACTTACATTAGTTGTAAGCTATATAATAAGTTACAATCTTGTAAAAACAATAGAATATGGCAATAACATATACCAAGACCAAAGAACCTAATACAATAATTCATTAATGCAAGTCCTAACAAATTATTTGAGAATTATCAATATTCAAAATAGCAAATTAATATGCCTAACTAGCAAGTCTGTTAGATGTCCACAACCCACATCCAATACAAATTAATGATTTTTAAATCCAAATTATCCAATCTCCTATAAACTAAAAATAAAAGTCCAAATACCAATGAAAGCTAAGTTTGCTAGATCCCCACACAGTCCATATCTATTACAAATTAATGATCCATAAATTCAACTTTCCATAAACTAAAAGCAAAAGTTATATAACCTTTGATATATAATATAATTAACTAATTATCATATATTAGTTGGGGTATATAAGAGTAAGATCCCATCAATAAATAAATTAAATTAAACGGGTCCAGGCTGGTTGACAGGTTGGGTTCACTACCCGTTTACTAATGAATCAATAAAACCTAAACCCAAACCCAACCCACTTAATAAAGTGGTCAACCCTAACCTATTTAATTGGGTTGGGTTCAAATAGGTTGGGCCGTAAATTGGCAACTCTAGGATTTTGATAGGTTTTGTTCTAATAAGCATCGGGTATTGGTGATATAGAAATTGTAATAACCCAAAATTCGAATACTTTATTTGGTAAAGTTTGAATTAACTAATACAAAAGCATCAATGGAGATCTAGTCCGAAGAGTTTGTCTCAGGATAACCTAAACTGTCGCGTGGCCGTTCTATCTAGAGCGTTTCTTCCTGAAATGTGATCTGTAAGTAAGACAAGAAATAGTCAAATAGAAGGGAGGTTGAGATGTCAGGTATGTTAATAAGAACACACACTACAGAGCAAGGGAACCTCAGTGTTCGAAGGACACTAGTCTTTTTGTCTTTTTTTTTTCTTGATAAGTTATCACTCATGATCTCTCAAGTATCTATGTGTTTTACTTGAAGGTGATAGGTTCTTTTTGAAGACAAATTGATTTATTGATATCTGGGTGATTACAAGGAGACCCCATTAGGGATTTAAATAGAAAAGAGACACAAAGATAAATATAGAAATTAGCTAATCCAAATCTCTATTTAAGAAATAAATTAAAAACATTTCTAAATATCTTCAATATCAGAATCTTCTCCTTGAATCACTCTTTTGATCAAATCTTCATGATCTTTTCATTGTTTGTGGATACTTCACCACTCACCGTATTACTATGCTCCCATATATTTGTTGTATTACTCCCCCTCGAACTTATGGGGATTTAAAAAAATCTACGTGACTTTGATATTGATAAATGGATCGCCAAATCGTCATTCTCTTACCATTGTCATTGTTAAAAGGTATGAAGAGAGAATAATACGGGCCTATGGCTCTATGAAATTGCCTATGATCATTGTCAAAAGGGTCACGAGCCTTACAAAAATGACCTCTTTGGGCCAGTGGCTCCATGAACTTGCCTATGATCATTGTCAAAGGGGTCACGGGCCTTAAAATCGGATCATTGTGATCTTGCATTTGGTCTAGCCAAAAGGGATCACGAGTCATTAAGTGGGCCTTTATGGGCCAAACAAGTGTGCTCCTTTTTTTGTCACATTTGTTTTCTCTCTCTTCACCCTATCAACATGATAACAAGAAAGGCTTCAAAGCATGGGATCATTGTTGAATATGCAAGGAGTCCTATTGATAACACGTGGATGAAGCATTTTCAAAGGAATGGGGTCTTTATAGAAATTAACTAATCCAAATCTCTATTTAAAAAATAAATTCAAAACATTTCTAAATATCTTCAATCAAATCTTCATAATCAGAATCTTCTCCTTGAATTAATCACTCTTTTGATCAAATCTGCATGATCTCTTCATTGTTTGGGTTGATAGGATACTCCACCACTCACCGTATTACCATGCTCCCATATATTTGCTCTATTACTTTTCAATGTTCCAATAGTTATTCAGATTGTGAGTAATGCTTACGGATCAATCGAATTAACTGATTTGTGGGCATGCTCTGTTATTTATAAAGAAATCATCCAATGGCATGCTCCCATGACCAGGACATATGTCAATTAGACAATTGTCCAGAGAGGAACTTAAAAATATCCCCATGCAGCAATGCATATCCAAGTGTACGCATCTTCAACGCGGGTAGGTTATTTTTAGAAGGAAATTGTAGTGAGTCATTCGATCAAGTGAACTTGCTCTGTGATACGTTGCTCTAAAATCTATAAGATTAGGAACTGAATGCCATGTGTTCCATGCATAAAGTTCCATAAAGCAACATTCCGTTCTTATTAGTGCCATACCTGATAAGACAAAATCCACTCAGACAAGATATACATCATATATAATGTAGCTGAGGTTTTAACACGTGAGTGAAATTGGGGATTCATTGTAATCTTCTTTATAGAGGCGAATCATTCGAGTTTTGCAATCATTCCTTTGGCTTTTATCCCTTTCCGAAGGATCTCTTTTTGGTTAGTTCAATCCATATTCCTTTAGAAGAAACCGGAATAACCCAATACCCTTTCCAATGTGATCAGTATATTTAACAAACTTACCTATTTGGAAATCTTAATGTATAAGAGTCTTAGTAGGTGATTCGATTTTCATGATCAATTATCCCTGTAAGGAAGAGTTCATCATAAGATCTTCCAAGGTTCTGGATCAAGTGACCAATTTGAGTACCTTTGAATTGGTTTTAGTAAGAGAAACAAGCGTCCTTTGTAGTACGCTTAGATTAAAGTGTACAAGTAAATTCCACGAATTCACGTATGTCATTCGAAGGAGACATACGGGAAATGTAATAACATGCCTTCGAAGTACTTATTTCTGAGGGTACTTCGAAGTCAGTAACGTCCGCAATCCAATAGGTATTTACTAGGGATGAGTAAAAAGTGTACTTCGGGAGTTCTTTTAATAAGGGCTCCTTTGAAGTCAACCGGATGCAATGTCTATTGTGGGTGACTAACCCTCATTTTTATATCATTTGAAGGAGACATATCCCTTTAGCCACATGAAAATGGTGATTAACCCTTGACGAATTGATCATCTCAGGGTGGTTAGCCTCTAGTTAGGTCATGCGATACCGCCTATTCCTGTAAGGATTCCTTTACTGCAAGAGTTAACCTTTTAACCAGTGATTTAATCCTTAATTAGGATGAGGTCACTGCAAACCTCATATCAGGCCAAAAAACCATTAGTACCGCTTATGTGGCCCAATAGGGGCGCAGATTGCCGTTTCAGAGTTCACATGCAAGAGTTCGTGGAAGGAGCAGGTAACAGCTTTATGTATAATGTAATATATGCGGTTATATCTTAAAAACGTACACACGTGTTTTAGGATTATGCCACGTGTCCAAAATGATTATTTAAACTGTCAGAACATCAGTATTAGTGGGTTTTATGCTCAACCGAAAATGTAATAAATGGATTGAGAAATATAAGTCCGAACTCAAACCATCTTTAACTAATGTAACCCTTTTAGCACCCTTTTCAAATATGGCCTGCAAATCTGCCATATGCCAATGTAAGTTATATAACACATTTAACTATATTTTTGTTTTAGAAAAATTATAAAAAAAATCATATTACTTTACATAATACTAGGTACTAAAAATTTATAAAAAATAAATATTATCACATAATATTATGACCAATCATGCAACAAATTGGTCATGATATCACATTTGTCATATTATTATTGGACGTTACATTTTAACATTGAATAAAACAATACAAATAAAACACAAAATCCAAATTTCCTAAAATTAAAGAAAATATTTACGACGAAAATGAGGAAGAAAAACATAATATCGTTCTTTAGATTTTGTTTGCAAAATAAAAAAAGTGTAAATTTCATTCACACCTCATGGGTTTGGCATAATAACAACAAGTACCCCTCAAACATTGGTCATCACAAACATTTCTCTGATAATTTGAAAGCATGTTACAACAAACCCCTTTCGTTAGTAAGAGTCAATAAATTAACAGAATATTTGCTTTTTGCTTATAACAATATATTTTTTAGGACGAAAATACCCTTATATACATTGTTTATTGATCTCAAAAACAAAATCGGTGCTTATATGGAAAAAGAAGGAAACCTTTAATATTTATTGAAAATTATAAATACTCTAATTATTTCTTATAATTATAAGGTAAATTAATAATAAAATAGGTGCTTGTATGGAAAAAGAAGGAAACTTTTAGGCTTCGTTTTTGGAAGCCAAGTCAAGAAAATGTCAGAAAGTTAGTTAGAGAAGTTATATGTGAGAAAGTAATATGTAGGAAAGTAAAATTTGATTTTCCTGAAAGTTGTTTTGCTGGTCAGGAAAATGACAGAAAATATTGATTTTGATGTTTGGCTAACAGAAATGACTGGGAAATTTTTTTTGTCTACCTATTTTACCTTTCCTTGTATAAGTGATTTTTTTTAATAAAATAAAGATAAATTAGGTATAGTTATATATATAAAGTTGTTTTTGAAAAATATAGTTTTCTACAACATATAAAAAAACGAAGAATAAAAAATTAGTGGACAGATCCATCCCAAACCATTGACACCCATATGTATATATAAGTGAGTGTTTTTTTTTTTTTCAAAAAAAATATATTTTAACCCTATAAAAAAAACAAAGAACAAAAAAAGTGGACACTACAACCATCTAAAAACGATATGCAAAAAAAATATGGGGAGGGACTTTTCATTTTTTATAAACCTCTAAAAAAAGTGATTATTTCTTACTTAATTATTATTATTATTATTATAGATTTGCAAAAGAAATTGAATAACAAAAAGAAATTGATTCTTTGATGTGAGGGTAAAGTGGAGAATGTGTTGTTTTGTTTTCCTTTCCCACAAAATCCTGTGTTTCTATTAGGAAAATAAAAATTGAGCATTTTCTTTCAGTCAAAAGAGTTTGACTGAAAAACTTTAAGTGGGACCCATACTTTTCTTGCTATCCAAACAAGCATATTTTGCAGGAAAGTTTTTCTACATTTTTCGACTATCCAAACAAAGCCTTAATATTTATTGAAAATAATGAAAACCCTAACTATTTCTTATAACTATAAGATAAATTAATAAATTAATTTTTTATTCGCTTAACATACTTAAAGCGTAAACATTGATAAATGGGTATTATGGTCAAATAATCAGTTTCTGTTATACACATCGGTAGACCCCCTTTCTAGTTTGGCCGAATAAAGATATTGGTTGTAAATTACAAGGTTTGAAGGGTACTTGACAATGTAATTTACCTAAAAAAAAATTGCCGTCCGCCCCTATATTACTTTTTTTTTTTTGGCAGCTAGACAAGTGCTTCTATATTTGGTGTCTGGTTATTCCTATTTGAATGGAAATCTAATGGCTATTATCTCCACCTAATTCTCGCAATGTACAAAAATGAAATACAACGGACGTTAGAATAGCTAAGACATCCACAAGGGCCGGACCACCACTCTCTCTGTCCCTCCATTCTCCGTTCATAAAGCAAAACTAGAAAGTCAAAAAAAGACATTTCTTTCTATAATCTATCATTTTGAGACTTCTATTACCAGACATATTTCTTCATTCTCTCCATTGCTACTGCACCTTGGCTTCAGTTTATTATATGTTTGTAAGTGAAAGAAAAGTGAGATAAAGGTGGTGGCGGTGGTTCGTCATCTTAGTCCGAAGAAGAAGAAGGTGGCACAAGCCAATATGAATGGTTCAGCAGCGAGGAGCTTCGGCGGAAGCTCGAAAACGGCAACGGAGGATGTAATAGTGTGCTATGCACCAACAATGATCACCACCAATGGCATTTGGCAAGGTGACAACCCCTTAGATTACTCACTCCCCCTCTTCATCTTGCAGCTATCTCTCGTCGTCATTACTACTCGCCTTCTTGTCTTCCTCCTCAAACCCTTTCACCAACCAAGAGTTATCTCTGAGATCATTGTAAGTAATCCTTACTTTACTTTACAGAACAATGTATATCAAATGGTTTAACATCCTCTCGCACGCGTACAACAATTCCATGAGAGAGTACACTGCCACGGAGGCAAACACAAGAACACATGCTCCCAGGATTCGAACATTCGATTTCTCTGATATCATGTTACGAACCACTTAGTCTAAAAGCCAAAGTTTCAAGGATCGGACCAATCCGGTCTGTACCAGAATTGGCCAAAACTGATCCGGTCCAAAGCCACGATACAATAGTTGTATCATGAGGCTCTGGATCAGACCGGTCCAAACATATATCGGTATGGACCAGCCGGTACAACCGATCTAGTGACCGGTCTAGTTGATCCAATATTTTTTTGTTTTTTTTAAGATAAGTCCGGTAACCGGTACAGCCAGTATGGCCAATCCAAAAAAAAAATTAAAACTGAGCCATCCATTTTTGTATGGGTCCGGACCGGGAGACCGGTCTGGTCCCCGATCCCAATACTTTAAATCTTGTAAAAGCTTAAGCTGGTAGAGAACGGCACAAAAATGTATTATCAAATAATTTAACACCTTTTATCATCATCTCCTTTCTTCGTTTCTTGAAATGAATGAATGCATGAGTGAGTAGTGTTACTACATACTACAGGCTGGTGTGTTCTTGGGTCCGTCGGTAATGGGACAAAGCAAGAAGTACGCGGATGCCGTCTTCCCCATGAGGAGTGTGATGGTGTTAGAGACAATGGCAAACGTTGGTCTTCTCTACTTCTTATTCCTAGTTGGTGTGGAGATGGACCTCACCGTGATCCGGCGCACCGGAAGGCAGGCTTTGATTATCGCCGTCGCCGGCATGATCTTGCCATTCTTGATAGGTACCTCCCTCTCCTTCTTTCTGTATGACAAATCACAAGGAGTGGGGAAAGGAACTTTCCTCCTCTTCTTGGGTGTCGCCCTCTCCGTTACCGCCTTTCCGGTGCTCGCCCGCATCCTTGCAGAGCTCAAACTCCTCAACACAGAGCTTGGAAGGTTAGCCATGTCGTCGGCTCTCATCAATGACATGTGTGCATGGATCCTCTTAGCCTTGGCCATTGCTCTTGCTGATAACAGCCACCCTTCCTTGGCCTCCCTTTGGATCATACTGTCCAGTGCTGGCTTTGTTCTGGTCTGCATCTTCGTCATCCGGCCGGCCGTGTTATGGATCATTCATCGCACGCCAGAGGGTGAGAACTTCAACGAATTCTACATATGTTTGATACTCACCGGAGTCATGGTGTGTGGTTTCATCACCGACGCCATCGGCACGCATTCTGTATTTGGCGCCTTTGTCTTCGGCCTCATCATACCCAACGGACCACTTGGAGTAGTCCTCATAGAAAAGCTCGAAGATTTCGTCTCAGGCTTGTTGCTCCCACTCTTCTTCGCCATTAGCGGGCTCAGGACAGATATAGGGACAATCCACGAGTCGACGACTTGGGGCCTATTGTTTCTCATCATCATCTTGGCCTGTGCAGGCAAAGTTCTTGGTACCCTCCTCATTGCCATCTTCTACCAGATGCCGCTTCGCGAAGGATTTGCTCTAGGACTTCTCATGAACACCAAAGGCCTACTCGAAATGATCATCCTCAATGTTGGTAGGGACCAGAAGGTCCTCGACGACCAGTCCTTTGCAATCATGGTCATTGTTGCCGTGGTGATGACCGGAATCATCTCACCGATACTAACTGCAACCTACAAGCCTGCAAGGCGCTTTCTGCCATACAAGCGTAGGACAATCCAGAGGTCTAAACTCGATATGGAGCTCCGAATCCTGGCTTGCATCCACACTCCTCGCAATGTCCCAACCATAATCAACCTCCTTGAGGCTTCTCACCCCACCAAGAAATCCCCCATATGTGTCTATGTCCTCCATCTAGTGGAACTCACTGGACGCGCCTCGGCAATGCTTATCGTCCACAACAGTCGCGAATCCGGTCGACCGGCGCTAAACCGGACCCAAGCCCAATCTGACCAAATCATCAATGCATTTGAGCAATATGAGCATCATTGTGGTAATGTCTCTGTTCAGCCCTTCACTGCCATTTCTCCCTACTCAACCATGCATGAGGATATATGTAACCTCGCTGAGGAAAAGCGTGTCTCCTTCATTATTGTCCCTTTCCATAAGCAACAGACTGTTGACGGCGGGATGGAGTCTATTAACCCTGCCTTCCGGTCCGTGAACCAGAATGTTTTGGCCAATGCTCCTTGCTCGGTCGGCATATTTGTCGATCGGGGACTTGGTGGCCCGACGCGTACTGCAGCCAACAGTGTGGCCCATCATATTGTTGTACTCTTTTTCGGAGGGCCAGATGATCGAGAGGCACTGGCCTATGCATGGAGGATGTCTGAGCATCCAGGAATCAGCCTCACAGTGTGGCGATTCATTCCCGGGGTTGAAGCCATGGAGACAAAAGTTCAACCGAATAGCGACCCCAAGGATCCAAGGATATTGACAGTGGTTACAGACAATGATAGGGAGAAGCAGCTTGACGACGAGTATGTTAAAGAATTCAGGATAAGGAATGTAAGCAATGCGTCGATTGTGTATGTTGAGAAGGTGGTGAACAATGGGGAGGAGACGGTGGCAGCTATACGGTCCATGGACAGCATACATGATCTATACGTAATTGGAAGAGGTCAAGGCATGGTATCACCTCTAACAACAGGTCTGACTGACTGGAGTGAGTGCCCGGAGCTTGGACCGATTGGTGACCTACTGGCATCATCAGACTTTGCAGCTACAGTTTCTGTATTAGTGGTGCAGCAGTTTGTGGGTCTCGGACCGCACGGAGAAGGGGTATCAACGCCGGACAGCCCTGCACATCAGAATGAACAATACAGCAACATTCACAGTGTGAATGGGTGGCTACCTAGGGAACCTGGTGGTGTTATCCAAACTATGAACATAACGCAACGAGCCACTTTCGGTTCTTAAACAAACTGAAACAGAATGTCCTGCTGCAACCTTGAGCAAGGCCTTCTTCTAGTTTTTCTTTCTTATGGTATTCAACTTTATTTATTTGTGGCAGGGAGAGGGAAGGAATTAGATAGTTGCAAAGCTTCCTTCCTTAGCTAAAGCTCCTGCTCTGATTGCAATAATTTTAGTTTGTATTGAATGTACCTTAAAAGACGTTCGTCGAAGGATCCCCAACTTGAGACCTCTGCTCTTGGAAAATATAATCTGTTCTGGTGGAAAATCCCATTTCTTTAGATAGAATACCACGTTGATCTTCTTGCACAAAGCTCTAGGCTTAAACCTACATTAATTGCATTCAATAGAAAGCTTATATAAGATTGAAACTAGTCTGAATTGATGAAATAGATCAATTGAGTTTGACCTTGAACCGATTAATTACGAATTCTGATGAGAAAGATATTTTGCAGCATCCAAAACCTGTTAATTTACAGTAGAATTCAGTACTTTCTTCATCATGTTTCTTTTTCTTTGGTGTTTTACATAGTACTTGTACAAAAATTGTCAAATGAACAAGGACTAAATGCTAGGATTGGACATGATCCATTGGTTTTCACTGAAATGTAAGTTCACTTGCTTTCGTCTAAAAATGCAGTAATCCATCTAAATCCACACACGATTCTTTCGAATTGTGAGATCAATGCAACATTTTTGTGATGCACTCACACATGCAGAGAGAAGAGAAATTTTTCTTTGATTAATCAGTTCAACTTGAATTCAAAACTCAAAAAAGAAAAATCTACTATAGAACAGCCTCTAAATTCCATAAATAATGCTTATGGGATTTTTGATTGACTAAATATTCATATTTTGACAGGGAAAACAATTCACCACAGCATGCTATTCTCAAAATTAAGACAAGTCTGGCCCCAAGTCCAAAGGTTACTCAAATAACTTAAGATCTTTATATGGAAAGAAAAATAACTAAAGATGTCCTAAACGAAAGGAGGAAAATCAAATAAACTCCTATTGTCGCTTCTTGTGTGGTGACAATGAAGTGCATTTAGGAGAATGGATCTTCAATACCCTCTTAGATTCTTGAATGAAATCTGCCATGATAGCAAATCAGGTCCATTACAATGGCCTTATCAGTAATATTTGGACCCTCCCAACATTGATAATCCATGTAAAGTAGAAGTCTGTCGGTGGAACCACATATGTATATGAATCAAGGGATGGAAGACAAAAAAATAGAGAATGAATCACCCTCATGCATCAAATCACCTATAGCAGCCAAATCATAATCAAAGGAGCTGAATCAATGTTAATTCACAAGAATAGAGAGGGAAATATACCTATTTTAGTATAATCCAGATAGCATACTTCTCTCACCTGTTGAAAATTGTAAAAAATGGTCTGTAGACTCATTGAACTCAACATTAGGAATCAGTTCATAAATAACTAAATGTTTTGGATAAAATGCATGTACCTCTCTGCTTTATTTCATAAGAAGAAAGGAAAATATTTTAATCATATTCATAAAACATTTCTTTCTAGGTGTTGTCCAAGTAGGAGATAAAACAAATGAAAGTAGGTTAAGATCGTTTAAGCATGCAAAGCGAAGACCTAAGAAGAGTAACACTGAAGGATTTAAATATGCATATCCTCACCAAATATATGATTTTTGACAGATTGGGATGGCAGAACAGTTACCAATTAAGGTATTTTGTTGTTCTTGTTGTTCGTTTGTTTCTTTTCTTCTTTTTATTTAACTTCTTTCTTTCTTCTTCATTTCATTTAGTTTTGAATGTCTTCTTTTTGGGCATGAGATTCAAACCTACTAACACTGATCCCTTCAATTTTATCTGCTATCTCTTCTTTTTTTGGGTTTCAATTAAATCGTAGAGTAAATCTGCAGCACGTTTATACTTATAAAAGCCAACAAGTACATAATTACTTGAGAGACTCATCCCAGATTGAAAATGAGAGAACATGATACTCATGCATGAAAAAAAAAATTTGGGTCAATTTTTTTCTGTGTGTTGAATCATCTCAATTTCAGTTATAATACATTGATTAAACAACAATTTTAATCTCCATGTTTCTTTCTGAATTTTTTTCCTTCCATATTTCTTAATTTCTTTTCTTTGTCTACCTTTCAAAAGTACTTTTTTCTTATCCTTTTGGCTATTAAATGGGACTGAACCTGCAATCCCATGATTATAATGAATTAAGGTACGAGCACAACTCGAAATGAGCAACCAGTGCAAAATTGATTTTTGCACATGGAACGGCAACAAACTGAACCTTGGCCAGCTCTTACACCTCCCAAACTACATCCTTTTGCTTCAATCACATTAGTTTCAGCATTCCAACAGAAGCCTGCAGTATTAACAATCCAGCTTATATGTCTATGGCACAATTGTCTATAACAATACCAAAAGATAAACTGATTTAATATAAGTTTGTTTCCATAAGATCAATACACAAACAAAATTTCTTAACCCATGATAAGTTAGTTCACATAACTTAAAATTACCATGCTATGCATAGCAAGGAAAGAAATCTGCCACAGTTAAAGTGAAGCATATCATTTAAGACAATAAAAACATGCCATATATGTGACGAGCATGCCATATGCATATATAATATATATAACCATCCAAAGTAAGCTACAAAAATCTTCATTTTCTACAAGTCATGCCAACCCAACAATAAAAAGTCAATAACATGCCTTAAAAAAAAAAATACACGTCAACGAAAAACTATCATCAAACAGCCATCAGAATATATAAGAAGCATGTTCCAGGCATCCATGAATAATACACAAATCACCCTCTTTCACAGAGTCTTCCAAACCGTCGCATCAGAAACCCCCTTCGCATATTAAAGGGGTAAGTCATAAACGCCGTAGCCTTGATTGGATTAGCAAGGAGATCCTCAAAAACATAAGATAGCATGCCCTCATTCATCTCCCCGGTCTTCTGAAGAGCCTGAAATAATGCAGAAGGGTCAGTGCCAGACGCTCGTTCTTTTGCAGCAGCTCTCATCTCGGCAGCTGCAGCCTTTCTTTCCTCAATTATATTCTTCCTCTCCATTGCTTCAGCCACTCTTTGAATGCTCTTGGCCACCTCAGACAAAGTCCCAGCATATGCTTGAATGTTTTTACTTCGCTTCGTGTACTGTCTAGGAGGAGGAGGAGGAGGAGGTGCGGAGGATGCGCTCCTACTGCTTGAGGCTGGGACCTGTGTGCTAATCTCCAGCATTTGGGTGTTACCTTCAGGGATTTG
>JAUPMG010095784.1:0-26284 GCA_031762675.1 Pachysandra terminalis
CCAGTAAGTAATCAAATCGAACAAGGTTTATAATTTGAAGTAGGGCCAAGGCTCACTCTTCAATAATAGTCCATAAAATTCCCAGAAACATAAATATTAGTAACATGAACAGATTTATCAATGAAACATGGTATATGCATAAGAATGGTCAAGTCTTACTATGTGCCTACTGTGTACAGATAATAATCACCAAGTGTGATCTAACATGTAGTCTAATTGTTGTGCAGTTAGTTAAATTAAACTGTTATCAAGAATTATATATAGGTTCCCACAAGATCAATCATTCCTTGAGCAAGATGTCTTTTCGAACCATCCCCCCCCCACAAAGGGCCACTCTCAAGTTAAGATATTCCATGTGTGCATCATTATTCTAAGGGGTTTCTACCTAGAGGGCACAATTTCCCCACTTATTTGTGATCAAGGGCAATAATTCCAAGGAATGCCATATGCAAACTGCTTAGGGAATTGTATATATAAGAAAGAAATATGCACTCCTTTAATAATAGTCCGTAGGACAACATAGTCCTGAAGGATCGATAGGTATATTGGGATAGCCAGTCCCCCAACTCCATTAATAATTAAATAATGAAAATTCTCCTTCCCTACAGTGATTTTCATATCACAGCAATCCCTTAAGTCCTTAAAAGTTCAGTAGTATGAACTTACACGCAAAGGGTGTAAACCTATAGACCAAATCCATGGTCTTAAGGCATAAGAAGTGCAAGTGATAGGGTGCACGTTACCTAAGCATGCAATTGTTGTGTACAATGTGTAATAAGTCTAACTAGCATGCTTGATATGTTAAAATCATATAAAATCAATCATATGAAAATATCATGTATTAACCAGCATGAAAAACAATCCAAACAGGGTATAAGTAATTGAAATATGCATAATAAAGCATAACTATCATCAAAATTGGTCTAATGAGATCAATATACACATGCTCACAAAAGTATAAACAATTTGGATCAACTTGGCAGAATTCAGCGTGCCTAGGGGTCGTCGGTGTGCTCTCGACGGGTGCACGGCGCATCGAGTAATCGCCGAGGGTTCTGGGTGAAAGTTTTGGGTTTCAGGGTTTGGTTCGGCACTTGCTCGGCTCATCGAGAATCTACTCGGTTCCAAAACCAGGGGTTTAAAAATATGTTTGTGATGCTCGGCACGTCCACGGTGCATCAAGTTGGGCATCGACGTGAAAACCAGAGGTTTAAAAATTAATAGAAGAGGCTCAGCGCATGATCGGCTCATCGAGTACTTGCCGAGCGCTCTTCTGGTTTGGTTCGAGTACTCGCCGAATAGCTCATTCTAGGCAGGTTTTCCAGAATTCTTTTCTAATCATACTTCTTTTCAATTTCTTCATTAAGTAACCTTCCTTAATATTAAATTCCGAACAAAACCCAATTAAAATATTTAGGAAAACATAAATAAATAATTAGATGTTAACTTGTTTTGAAAACTAATATGATTTTGAAAACTTATTTCATATAATTGAAAAATAAACTTTGGCTCAGCGCATGATCGGCTCAGCGAGTACTTGCCGAGCGCTTTTCTGGTTTGGTTCGAGTACTCGCCGAACAGCTAATTCTAGGCAGTTTTTACAGAATTCTTTTCTAATCATACTTCTTTTCAATTTCTTCATTAAGTAACCTTCCTTAATATTAAATTCTGAACAAAACCCAATTAAAATATTTAGGAAAACATAAATAAATAATTAGTTGTTGAATTGTTTTGAAAACTAATATGATTTTGAAAACTTACTTCGTATAATTGAAAAATAAACTTTAAAATCTAATTTAACCATAAAACAAGTTAAATTCGAATACATACCCAACTATTGTTGAGTTAGAGCAGAGAATTCAGCTCTGTTCTTCTTCTTCTTCTTCTCTTTTTTAGCTCCAAGGCTTGGTGTGATTTTTGAAACTAGGCCAGGCCTCTTTATTTATAGTAATTAGACAACTTCCTAGTCCTATTAGTATTAGTCTTTGTATTTTAATCATGTCCCTTCATTGGGATGTATTAGATTCTAAGCCATTAGATGAATTCCCAATTCTCCTAGTTCAGCTATGTTTCTATATTTAAATTTTTGAATCCTAGCAACCTTCTAACTCCTATGGAAGCTTCTATTACTGTTTTTAATCTTAACCATTGATTGGGATGTATTATGTCCTGCAAGATTTAAACCATTCATTCTAACTTAAGAGGTTATGATTGTGTGTGTTGCACTTAGTTTCCTATTGTACAACCCACCAATCACAATCAGTCAAAAGTCAAATAATACGGCTACGTACTAAAATTTCAAATTAAACCTAATTTTATAGTAATTATACCTAAGTCCTAATTTGGTTTGGGTTATTATATATACAATACAAATCTATCATAATTAATTTACTAAAGTAACCTCAACTTTTAATTAGAACCCTTCTAGAAGAATCTCCTCTAATTCCCACCTAAGGACTTACATGTGAATCATTATTTCCAGCAATTCTAAGTTAGTTTAATTTCTTTAAACTCCCCTATAACTCCTATTAATTATAATTTTTCCCCAATACTTTCACTTAATTACGACTTAGTCAACTTTTGCACTATTATAACTTATTTGATTTATTTATCACCATTAAACAATCACATAATCAATTATGATCATTAATTAAAATTATTATCTGGATCTGGGTCACTACAGTGGTCTGCTAAACAAGCTCAGGTCCAAGTATACTTCCCTCACCCACTTTTGTCCAACAGACAGGTAAGAAATACGGTTTGCTATACAAAGCCTCAAAAGGAGCCATGCCAATGCTCGAGTGATATATGTTGTTGTACGAAAACTCTACTAGAGGTAGATGTTCTCCCCAACTAGCACCAAAGTCGATCACCTATTCTCTCAACATGTCTTCCAGCTCCTGGTTAACTCTATCGGTCTGACCATCTGACTGCGGGTGATATGCTGTGCTGAAGTCCAACTCCGTGCCCATGGCTTTCTGCAAAGCCTCCCAAAATCTGTATGTGAACAAAAAGCCGCGGTCTGAAATGATGCTCACAGGTACTCCATGTAGTCGTACAATCTCCCGAACGCCCAATCGAGCAATCTCGTCCGTCGACGCTGAAATTCAAACTGGTAAGAAATAAGCAGATTTGGTCAATCGATCCACGATTACCCAAATCGAATCCAAGCTACCTCTGGTCTTGGGCTATCCAACCACGAAATACATGGTGATGTGCTCCCACTTCCACTCTGCAATCAGTAAAGGCTAAAGAAGTCCTACTGCTTTCATGTGTTCGACCTTGACCTGCTGACAAGTAAGACATAGTGCAACGTATTGAGCGATCTCTTTCTTCATTCTTGGCCACCAAAAGTTATTATGTACATCTCGATTCATTTTGTGCTCCTTGGATGAATAGAGTAATGCGACTTGTGCGACTCTTCCAAAATCTCCTTCCTAATCACCTGATCATCTGGAATGCAAAGACCTCCTTGGTATCTGGTCACTCCATCTGGGTGCACTACCCACTCTGGCTTACCATCATCCGCTGCTAGCATCTACAACTATTGATCATCCTTCTGACTCTTGGCAATCTGGTGCTCTAAAGATGGTTTGGCAATGAGACTAAAAAGGTAACCTCTAGGCTGTCGATTCACTGGCTGAACCCTTAAATTTGCGATGAATTCCTGCAACTTCGACTCCTGCCGCATCAACTGTGCAAGCACGCCTCACGGTCTACGTCTCAATGCATCTGCCACCACATTTGCCTTCCCTGGATGATAGTGAAGCGTAGTGATGTAATCATTCACCAGCTCCAACTGCCTCCTCTGACTCATGTTAAGGTCTTTTTGCGTGAAAATATATTTCATACTCTTGTGATCTAAAAATAACTCAAACTCCTCGTCGTACAAGCAGTGCCTCCATAGCTTCAAAGCAAAAACCACCGCGGCTAACTCAAGATCATGAGTAGGGTAGTTACGTTCATGAACTTTAATTTTCCGAGAAGCATAAGCCACCACACGTCCATCCTGCAACAGCGCTGCGCCTAAGCCTTGCAGCAATGCGTCCATGTACACTTCCATCTTTTGTCTTGCAACTGGTACGACAAGGATAGGTACTGAGGTCAACTTCTTCTTAAGTTCCTCAAAAGCTGCATCACACTTCTCATCCCAACTGAACTTCACATCCTTCCTAGTCAAGGGTGTCAAAGGCGCTGTTATAGAGGAGAATCCTTCGATGAACCTTCTATAGTACCCGGTAAGACCTAGGCAACTCCTGATCTCTGACCCATTCTTAGGTCTCTCTCACCCAAGAACGGCCTCGACCTTGGATGGATCTACGGAGATGCCACTCCTAGATACAACATATCCAAGAAATCTGACCTTATCGCTCCAAAAGTCGCACTTCTCCAGCTTGACGTACAGCTCGTGGTTGAGCAACGTTTGCAACACAATCCGAAGGTGCTCCTCCACAGACGTCGAGTAGATCAGTATGTTGTACACGAAGACAACGACAAACGGATTCAGGAAAGACCAAAAAACTCTATGCATAAGATCCATAAAATGTTGCTGGTGCATTCATCAGCCCGAATTGCATAACCATGAACTCGCAACCTCCATATCGAGTTTGAAACGCTGCCTTCTGAATGTCCTCGTCGCGGATCCTCAGGTGGTGAAATCCTAATCTCAAATCGATCTTTGAGAAAAATTGAGCTCCTCTCAACTGGTCGAATACGTCGTCTATCCTTAGCAAAGGATACTTGTTCTTCATCGTCACTCGATTTAGTTGTCTAAAGTCGATGCAGAGTCGAAGCGAACCGTCCTTATTCTTCACGGAAACAATTGGTGCGCCAATACTAGGCCTGACGAATCCAAGAACACTCAGTCCATCCAACTGCTCTTTCAGCTCACGTAACTCAGTCGGAGCCATCCAATAAGTCGCAAGTGAAATTGGAGTAGTGCCTGGAATGAGCTCAACACTAAAGTATACCTCACCTGAAGGTGGTAACCCTAGAATCTCTTGAAATACTTCACTGAAGTCCCGAACAATGGAAATGTCCTCAAATGCAAGCTTCTGTACTCCCTCTATCGCACACAAGAAATCAGTCTAGTAGCTATCCTTCTCTGACCCAAGGAAGGTCAGACAATGATCCCCTGGAAGGTGAAACACAACAAACTTCTCAAAACAGTTAACTCTGACGTGGTAGGCAGAGAGTCAGTCCATGCCGAGAATCACTTCAAAATTTACCATATCCAACACTACAAGGTCGGCCTCTAGGTTAAGGTCGCCTACCCTCACCACTCAAGCACGAAAAACCCGATGGAGAGTAGCGATTCCCTCAACTGGGTTAACAATGCACAAAGGATGCTCCAAACTACTAGGGTGTAAACCCAGAAAGATTATGCAACTACTAGAGACAAAGGAATGCAATGCGCTAGAATCAAACAATACATGAACCGGAGTGTGAGACAAGTGGATAGTACCTTCCACCACGGCATTGGTAGCTTGGTCATCATGGGGAACAATTGTGTCTGTTAAGGCATTGACTCTGCCTTGAGTCGCTGGTCTCTGCGGACAGGCTTGTCATCTCTCCTAGGTGCTCTGCAGTGGATCTAAAGATGCCCTTCCTTGCCACAGTTGTACCAAGCTTTGGTTTCCCGGCGGCGAGTGGAACTGCACCAGTCTTCCCTAGCTTGCGGTCAATCTGCTGCCGCCTATTTGTGTTCTGCCACTTCTGGTAGGGATGGAATCGGCCCTTTTCCTACCTCGGATGATCTCTCTGTATGGATGCCCTATCCATATCCCGCTCTACGTTCCTGGTACACTCCAGCACCTCGGAGTACGTCCTGAACCGCTGTCGAACGACCTTGGATCTGATGGCTGGGCAAAGACCTTCCTCAAACTTGGCTGCTTTTTTCAGTTCCTCGGTGATCATATCAGGTGTATACCTCGATAGCATAGCGAAATGAGTCTCATATTGAGCAATGGAAAGCGATCCCTACTCCAGTCTCATGTAGTCAGAAGCCATCTGCCTCCGGTAACTGCTGGGAAGATACGTCTCCAGGAACTGTGAGCAACACTGCTCCCATGTCAACGCTGCTGCAAGGTTCCTTTCCACCATGCCCCACCAGTCAAAAGCTTCACCTTTCAGCGAAAAGGTGGCCAAGGGTACCCGCTAACCTTTGGGGCATTCCATCATCTGAAAGATCCGCTCGATGTCCAAAAGCCAGTCTTATGCCCAGTGTGGCTCTCCCAGTCCCTCATAGATCAGTGATGTTAACTTTTTGAATTTCTTCAGCCAACCGATGTATGAACTTCGCTCCCTCCATTGATTAGCAACTGTCTGTCGCTGTATCTAGTCCCTCTGCATGGCAGCCATGCCACTAAGAATTTGGTACACACCTGCCATCTGTGGGTCCATGTTAGCTCCAGACCTAGTGGCTGAACTCCCTCCGGTACTAGCATTTCTTCTCCTTTCCGCCATCTGCACACCCCAAACAATCATTAATTCTACGTATTACTTTTATGTATCCTAGTCATCATATACAAGATACAGATCAATACTTAGCATCACACAAAAGAATCAATCAACACACAATTCCTAATTGCTTTTCTATGCTCCTTCACCTAGCTTCAGATTTTTATATGACACGTAAGTTCACTAGACTTCTAACAACCTTACTCTAAGCAACCTTATGATCTCATACCAATCTGTCACGCCCCAAAATCCGTGACACGTATCCCTATCCAAGTGGCATGGATCTCAAGGTGAGACCTTCGAGTTCCATGCATGGAACGTGGATCGCTATCAAATCATAAACATAAAGGTAACAATTTACCTTTATGACAAATCAGAGTGCGGAAGTCTGAAAAAATATGAATTAAAAACTGATAATTATTCTAAAAACATCCCAACAGTAATCCAAAAAATTCATGGTTTCAGCTGAGCCATGATCTGAACAAAGAAACCAAATAAGAACGTTAACATGGTCTAAAAAACTAGAATAAAACTATTACAAAATCTCCCCACGGGAGCACAACCAATCCAACTGAATAAGGAGATAAAATCCAAAAATAGCAAGGCAACACATTAAGCAACACCAGTTATCATTCTTCCCAACCTGCAACATGAGAAGTTGCATGAGCTAGGAGGCTAAATAAGAAATTCAGCAGCATCCATCCCCATAGGGAAATCAGATATCAACGAGGGTTAGTAGCATAACTCACAAGAGAATACGACTATTTTGACATGAATGTAATGAACTGACATGAAGAAATCAGATGTTCTAAAATAGAATGCATCGATGAAAATAACACAAATGTGATGAGTGCAATGTATGACTACTAAACAAATGTCTCCTGTTAAGTGTACCTCACATGAAGCTTCTCAATCAATATCAATTTAGGATCCAAGTCCTCGGGACTACCGAAAGCCCCCTCTTCATTTCGGGCACTAACCCATGGTACGAAGGCCACCATATACTAATTCATGAGTGTACGATACTCAAGGGATAGCGAACCTGTATAGGAGCCCGTAAGCCTCCTACCCTAGTTTAAGTGGGCCTTTCACCCCACAGGTATATATTCAACCTCGTCCAGAGACCTCGCAAGGCTAGTCCGTTGATTTCCACCTCCCGGTTCACTTAACATTTGGCATCCGCCTAGCATGTATGCATCTTAATTAGGACTACTAATGAGGATCTCAAACGGAAGCTATCCACACGCCCATACTTGTGGATAATCCAATTGTGAACCCTCATAAGTTTCCTAACATGTTCTCACAAAAACTATACAATCAACTAATCATAACAGGTAATGGATCACAATCCAGAGGTCCATTCTAAGGTGGGATGATGGTCACAACTACTCATAGAGCACCAATTTGACTCCCCGCAAGTAGGCTAGATGCCTTCAGGTCAACCTTCTCTCTGATAACTACATTCCAATCCATGGCTTAAGCCCGTTCATCATCCTCCCAAGAATCAAACCAAAAGTCCACAACTGTGCTCCAGGACATGCCTCATTGGCAGCGTCACCGGTGGACCGGTACCCGTTGGTGGGGTTTTTCTAACATGAATCATGGCTCTATCAGTAGGCTCACCGGTGAACCGGTGCATACCGACGGGTCAACTTACTGTAAATTCATTGGGCGTCAGTGGAATCACGATTTCAAACATTTAAAACGAATAAGATTGAATCAAAATTTTGATAAGAGGATCGTACTGAGAATTTACTTGTCACGACTCAAACCTAAGGAAATTCTCGTGAGAACCCTTATATTCGAACCGCAACTCTCACCCCAATCGGAATCGGGAGTGGTAATCAATATCGAACCATAATTAACATAAATTTATTAAACTTCAAAGAATCTAATTTAATTTAAAATATTCGAAAGAATAACCTATTTATTACATCCATAACAATGAATAAATCTTGCAGCGGAAAAGAAAATAATAAAAGACCTATTTCAAGTAAAATCCAAATCCCTAACCTTATACATAGTATCTAATCTATGAAATAAAACGATAAATCCGGTAGGAAAACTTCACGTAGAAATCACTCCAAGCCTTGACTAAGTCCAACATGTTCACAATAAAGTATTTCATCTTGCTCTCCATAATCATTATTTTCCTCATCTACGTTACCTGAAATGGTTGTCATAAAACGTCAGCTACACTTAGCCAAGTAAGTAAAATCAATTAAGTCACAATCTCAACCCGAATTAAGATCCATACCGATATGCAAATATATAACATAAAAACAATGCTTAAACATGGTAAATATGCAGATAATGCAATGCATAGTCAGATTATTAATGTATGAATGCATGCTCATGCAAAAGACATATTGATTACCAAGTGTGATCCATGCAAAATATCATGTTGTGCAAATATGCATGCTGTTTAGAATTCGAGTTATGTAAGTCCCACACTAGACCAATCAATTACGGAGCAAGAATTTCTTATCGAACCATTCCCCCGCATACACGGCCACTCTCAGTAAGATATTCCATGTGCCCATCATAGTTTTGAGGGGTTTCAACCAAGAGGGCATAATTCCCCCACTTATTTGCGGTCCTGGCAATGCAAAAATCGAAGGCTTCCAAAATAGAATCTAAACCTCAATGAGCACTACATAAGGCGAATGCCAACAGAATTTCACTCGGCATCAGTTACCTATATAAAAATACGCTATCTTGATGATAAGAACAGGGGTATATTGAGGTAGCAAATCCCTCAACCAATAATATCAGTCCATTCGGGACTTCCTCACCAAAGCATGATTTCCAGATCATGATCCACTCAAGTTAAATCAAAAACTCCATAAAGTGAAGTCTGATGGTAAGTCAAGTCTATGACCAGAATATGGTCATTAACCCATAATGGCTATGCTGTGCAATGTGAAGTGATGGTGCACCTTAGCTAAACAATCATGTAAGCGTACAGTTGTGCATTAATTCTAAACATAGATTATGATATCTCAAAATATAATTAACTCATGATAATAATCAATCAATTCAAGATGATAGCATATAGATAATTAATCACAATTAACTATAATAACCATAAATCAATTATCCCACAAGTAATCAATTAATTAACAACAAATATAACAAATAAAATAAATCAAATAAATTGGTCTGGGTTGACCGGCGGGCCAACTGGTAGCCTAACCAGAGGCTCACAAAACAACATGCACAGGGTGCTGCTTGGCTGGCAGGATGGCCGGCACACTGGCTGGTCACCCGGCAGGTTTGGCAGTAGGGTCCTAAGCACTCAAAATAACCTGGGTAGCCACCAGCGGGCTGGCCGGCACACCCTGTCCAGGGGCCAAAATCCAATTCACAGTCAATGGGGGGCCACCGGCAGGCCAACCGGCATGCCGGTTCGCCTCCGGTAGGCTGGGCAGTAGGCTCAAATTCCCATATTGGGAACCGGCAGGGTCCCGGTAGGCTACCAACACGCCGGTAGGGCTGCTGGACCAGCTGGGTGCAACCGGCACGCCATCAGGTCGCCGGTTGGGCCCAGTTCGGGGTTTTTCAATGGTTTTTGATTTTCAAACTAATAATTTGTAAATCTTATGAACATGAACTCATCCTTAAATCAAATTCTGAAACTACTCAACAATAATCTTAATCAAATAATCAAAGTTTCTGTAACGACCTGGACCCTTAAAGGAATTTTTCCGAATTATTATTTTTCATTTTTTATTAGCATTGATTAGTATTTAATTAAGTTAAATGAAAGGTAAAGTTTATTCATAATAAGATATGTTGGTAATAAGGGATTAAAAGGTAATTAATTAAGATATTGGGGTTAATGAAAGAATAAAGGCTAATAAGAGTTTAAGTGGGATTAGGGTGCTAACCCTAATCTCTATAGATGTTTTGGATGAAATCAGATACGGGGGTGTGTTGCTCGTTGATTTTTCGGAGAAGAGAATTCGGCTGAAGCTTACTTGGGTGTATTGCAGAGAAATCGTTAACCTAGCGGAAGATTTTGGAGCTTTGATTTGTATTCAAACCTACAAGTTGATTTTCCATCAGGCAAGTAGATTATTTGGATGGATTTGGATGATTTTCATAATGCTTGTGTGGTTAATAAATCTTGGTTTGCTGAATGCATGTGATGTTTGGTATGATCTATGATTTATAAGGAGATGAATGTATGAGTAGCAATACATAGATATGTTGTCACGACCCGAACCGGAAATTCCCGATTACGTAGGTTTTCCAGTTAAAGTGCAACCTTCACCCCGTATCTCTACGGGTGTGGCTAACAAAATTATATTTGTAATCGGAAGTTCGAACAGTTCTAGTAAGATATAAGTAACTAAAATATGCCTAGAATTAAAATCTAATAATTTCTAGGTTTTCACAGTCTTAGTCGAAACTAAAACATCAAGTCTATCAGAGTGCGCAACCCATTCCGGACTTCCTCTTTACGTCAATGCTCCTGAGCCTGAAACATAGTAAAACAACAGGCATAAGCTAAAAGCCAGAATGAGTATACCTACTACGAAGTGTATTCACTCATGCTCTAGCATTTTGGGTGGTTTCTGATGGTGAACAAAGTGTAGTATATAGCTAGGTGCAAGTGGTGTACAATTGTGCCATCCAGATATAGTTAAAGCATGTAAAGCGCTCTCCCATCCTCACGGGGTATTTCTGAATAGTCAGACTATCCTATACTAAAAGCATCATTTAAGGATGAGAATTAGGCCACTTGCCTCATACAAGAGGCATTAACACTAATATCAAATCATGGACAATGGTCCTAGTCTTTCAGTTTGTTCTCTTTCTTGTGTTGTACTGGCGATTGTCTAGCCTTTTACTGGTTTTCAGTTTCTCTAGCATTACCTCATCTTGGGTAATCTGCAACTAGTGGTTGCATTGTACACCTTACATTTCCCTTTCTTTTTAATTAAACTTCTTACCATCCAAAAAAAAAAAACACTACAAGGTCGGCTTCCAGGTTAAGGTCGCCTACCCTCACCACACAAGCACGACAAACCCGGTGGAGAGCAGCAATTCCCCCTACTGGGTTAACAATGCACAAAGGATGTTCCAAACTACTAGGGTGTAAACCCAGAAAGATCATGCAACTACCAGAGATAAAGGAATGCGATGCGCCGGAATCAAATAATACACGAACCGGAGTGTGAAACAAGTGAATAGTACCTTCCACCACAGCGTTGGTAGCTTGGTCATAGTGGGGAACAGCTGTATCTGTAAAGGCATTGACTCTGCCTTGAGTCACTGGTCTCTGCGGGGCAGGCTTGTCATCTCTCTTATGCGCTCTGCAATGAATCTGAGGGTGCTCTTCTTTGCCGCAGTTGTAGCAAACTCTGATCTCCCGACGGCAAAACTGCTACTCCTGGAATGGTCGTGGCTGATGCGGAGTATCATGAGTCTGTGCCGCTGGAACAACTACATCAGTCTTCCCTGGCCAGCGGTCATTCTGTTGCCACCTGTGTATGTTCTGTTTCTGTTGGTAGGGATGGAATCGGCCCTTGTCCTACCTCGTTTGATCTCTCTGCATGGATGCTCTATCCATATCCCGCTCTATGTGCCTGGCACACTCTAGTACCTCGGAGTAGGTCCCCAACCGATGTGGGACCTTGGATCTTATGGCTAGGCAAAGACCTTCCTCAAACTTGGTTGCCTTGTCTATTTCCTTGGCGATCATATGAGGTGCATACCTCGACAGCATAGCAAAACAGGCCTCGTACTGAGCTACCGAAAGTGATCCTTGCTCCAGTCTCATGAAGTCGAAAGCCATCTGCCTCCTATAGCTGCTGGGAAGATACGTCTCCAAGAACTGTGCATGGAACTACTCCACATCAAAGTTGTTGCTAGATTCCTTTCTAACATGTCCCACCAGTGAAGAGCTTCACCTTTCAGCAAAAAGGTGGCCAAGGGTACCCGCTGATCTTCGGGGCATCCCATCATCCAAAAGATCCACTCAATGACCAGAATCCAATCTTGTGCGCAGTGTGGCTCTCCCAGTCCCTCATAGATTGGTGAAGTTAACTTCTTGAATTTCTCCAGCCAACCTATAGAAGAATTCTGCTCCCTCCGTTGATCGGCAACTGTCTGTCGCTGCATCTGGTCCCGCTACATGGCAGCCATGTCACCAAGAATCTAGTAAACACCTGCCATCTGTGGGTCCGTGTCAGCTCCTGACCTAGTGGTTGACCTCTCTCCAAGACTAGCATTCCTTCTCCTTCCTGCCATCTACATAGCCCAAGAAATCATTAAGTCTACGTATTACTACTACGCATCCTAGCCATCACATAGCAAGACACACATCAAGACTTAGCATCACACATGAAATCAATCAGCACACAATTCCAAATTGTTTTTCTATGTTCCTCCGCCTAGCTTCGGATTTCTATGTGACACCTAAGTTCACAAGTCTTCTAACAACCTTACTCTGAGCAAACCTTATGCTCTGATATCAATCTGTCATGCCGCAAGATCCGTGGGATGTATCCCTATGCGGGCAGTACGGATCTCAATGAGACCTTCGGGTTCTACGCATGGAACGCCGATCACTATCAAACCATAAACATAAAAGCAACTATTTACCTTTATGACAAATCAGAGTGCGGAAGTCTAAATAAATTCGAATTAAAAACATATAAGTATCCCAAAAATATTCAAACAGATCCATGGCTTCAGCTGAGCCATGATCTGAACAATAATCAAACATATAAGTATCCCAACAATATTCAAACAGGTCCATGGTTTCAGTTGAGCCATGATCTGAATAATAATCAAAGTACGAACATTAACAAACCAGGTCTGAAATCCATTAAAAAGTATTACATAATCTCCCCACAGGAACAATAAAAACCCAAAGAACAATATTAGGAAATCTAGACAGCAAAGCAGCACAGCAAGAATGATCAAGACAGCAAAGTAGCACAGCAAGAATGATCAGCTATCATTCGTTCCAACCTGCAACATGAGAAGTTGCGTGATCTAGAAGGCTCAGTAAGAAATTCAACAGTCACCATCCCCATATAGAAATCAGATATCAACATGGGTTATTATATTAAGTCACAGGCCATATGAGTATTTTGACATGAATGTAATGAAGAGATATGAGGCAATCAGATGTTCTAAAATGAAATGCATCAATGACATTAATACATATGTGATGAAGTGCAATGTATGAATACTAAGAAAATATCTCCTATTAAATGTACCTCAATGAAGCTTCCCAATCAACACAAATTTAGGATATAGGTCTTAGGGACTGCCGGAAGACCCCTCTTCGTTCCCAGCCCTAACCCATGGTACGAAGACCTCCATATACTAATTTATGAGTGTACGATACTCAAGGAATAGTGAACCTGTATAGGACCTCGCAAGCCTCCTACCCTAGTTTAAGTGGGCCCTTTCACCCCACAGGTATATAGTAATCCTCGTCCGGAGACGTCGCAAGGTTAGTCCGTAGATTTCCACCTCCCGGTCCACTTAACATTCAATATCAGCCTAGCATGTATGCATATTAACTAGGACTCCAAATGAGGATCTCCAACAGAAACTATCCACGCTCCCATACATGCGGATAATCCAATTGTGAACCCTCATAAGCTTCCTATCAGGTTCTCACACAAACTACACAATCCAATTTACATAACAGTTGATGGTCACAATCCAAAAGTCAATTCCAAGGTGGGATGATGGTCACAACTAATCATGGAGCACCAAGTTGACTCCTCACAGGTAGGCTAGATGCCTTCAGGTTAAACTTGTCTCCAAAAACCACTTTCCAATCCATGGCATAAGCCCCACATCAACCACCGAAGAATCAAACTAAAATCCAAAACCTGTACCCCTGAACATGCCTCATCGGCAGTGTCACCGGTGGATTGGTACCCGTTGGTGGGGTTTTATATCACAAATCATGGCTCTATCGGTAGGCTCACCAGTGGACCGGGGCCTACCAATAGATCAAAATACTCTAACTCCACAGGGCGTCAGCGGAGTCATCGGTGGATCGATGCCCGCCGAAGTTCTCTTTTTGCCTATAAAATGCACTTTGTCAGTAGGCTCACCGGTGGATCGGTGCCTACCGACCTAGTTGCGATCTGGGGAGTTTTCTGGGTTACGAAAATCCATATTTTGATCCCCAAATCCAATCTAGTCTAATCAAAACTTGCATAATCAATCATACTCTATATAGTAGAGTCACAACATGTAGAAATACCAACATATCATACATCAAAACACATCTTAACGATTTAGGAACAACAAGCACATTTTCATAAAGTCAGATTATCAAAACTGACGAACAATAAACACATTGAATCAAAAATTCGATAAGAGAATCGTGCTAGAGAATTTACTTACCTTATATCTTCTGGAATGCGAGTCTTCTCGTAACTTCAATGCCTTCTTCTTCTTCTTCTCACTCGGCTGCAAACAAACAACCCAAAAAATCAAATCTCCATTCTTCCTTCCTCTCTTACTCTTCTTACTCTCCTCTCTTCCTTTCTTTCTTTCTCTCAACGTATGGAATTATAAGGGAAACTGTGGGAGAGAGAATTGTAACTACCCCCCTAATTCAGCTCCCCATACCATGCGTGTAAACACAATCGAACCCAATATGTTATGCGCTCAAGATTTTGAATATCAAACTGGAAATTCTCTAAGTGCCGCAAAGTTTATTCAAAATAACACTATTAGCCCCATAATGAAAACAAGTTAATTATTCCACTCCAATATACAATTAATCAACAGCTATATGTTTAAATAAATAAGGAAAAATATAAAATAATTCTATAAAAGCTTAAATCAAAGTGGGATGTTATTTTAGTGGATTTAGGTCCTTACAGTCTCCCAGTATCTGGTAGACACCCGCTAGCTGAGGATCCGCATTAGCTCTAGCACCCAAGGATGATCCCTCTCCAGTAGTAGTAGTAGTAGTAGTAGTAGTAGTAGTAGCTCTTCTCCTACCAGCCATCTACACTCCAAGGTAAACACTAAATCTACGAGTCTCTACCTAGTGTTAGAATAGTAAACAAGCATTCACATCAATACAATCAAGCATGCTATCAAACAACAAACAATTCCTAGGTGTATTTCTAAGTTCCCCCCATCCCAGCTTCAGATTTCTATGTGATACTAGTACCTAGGTCTTCTAACATCCTCAATTATGAACACCTTGTGTTCTGATAGGAAAACCATAATCTAAGCTTATCTAGGCAGATCCTTAAGCTTAGCTCTGATACCAATCCGTCACAGCCCGAAATCCATAACATGATTCCCTACGCGGGACTGCACGAATCTCGAAAGTGCAACCTTTGGGTTCCATTGCTGAAACACGGATTGCCATACCAATAGCAACAAGTAATAAAAGTAAATGACTACCTTTACTAATCAGAAGATGCGGAAGCTAAATAAAACATAAATAATCCCAAATAACAGTCTATGACTTCAGCTGAGTCATGACCCCAAAAGAGTATAAACTAACTAATGCTATTACAACTTGAATTCGTCAAAATCCTAAATCTAGATAATGTAAATAACAGTAAAAAATACAGCAGCAAGCAATCCAATTCAATGCAAATCCTAGTCCTTAGCAAAGTAATCCAAGCCCATCATCCTTCTCACCCTACAACATGAGAAGTTGTGTGCGCTTTGAATTCCCAGTTAGTCAATCAAACAATCATCCATCCATTTATGATATCAATAGAGTCAATGTCAAGTCATGAGTACAAGCATGAAATAAAACAGATAATCATGATGAGTTAATGATGATATGAGATGCAATGAATGAGAATGCAGATGCTCTAGATGAATGCTCAAACAAGGAATGCAATGATGATATGCAAATGAATGAGTTGGACTAATTATAATACCAGGATTTCGGGCATAGGCCACTAGGAACTACCGGAAGTCCCCTCTTCGTTCCGAGCGCTAACCCATGGTAGAATGTCACCATTGTGCTAATTTAGAGTAGATACTACTCTCAAAATTTCCAACCCAATACTATCCAACCTGTATTGTAGCTCGCAAGCATCCTACCCTAGTTTAAGTGGGGATTTCAACCCACAAGGTATATAGTCAGCCCATAGGAATCCTAAATAGGAAACCCTTATTTCCCACCTTCGGTGCTTTCTTAACACTCTACATCAGCCTAACATGCATGCAATCATTTATAAACAAATATCAAATCAATTCAATTCAATCACTATCAAGTTCTATTTCAATTACAATCAAGTTCAATGTGATTGATGGGTACCAACTATTATGGAAGTCCAAGATAAGGTCTATGGTTTATCTTGAGTCCTAAAAGTCAATGGTACGAGTCCACATCCATTCCTAATCAAATCCCAAACCTAGAAGTCATTGTGTGCAACTGGGTGTACCATCAGTACCCTCACCGATGTACCGGTGGGTGCCAATGGACATCTTTTGCCTGTTTTAAAGGCCCTGTCAGTACCCTCACCGGTTTGCCGATGGGTCCCGATGGTCTATCTCTGCAGGGTATGCACCGATACCCTCACCGGTGTGCTGGTGGATACCAAAGCCCCTAATTTTTCTATAAAAGTGTCCCTGTCGGTACCCTTGCTAGCGTACCAGTAGATGCCGACGAGGTGTTAATCTGGGGAATTCCAGGTCTCGGGATTTTCTTCCCTTTGATCTCAATTTTGGTAAATTCTAATGATCTCAAATCTATGGGTTTTCATGGTAAAACATATTAAAACATAGCCAAACCTATTTCAAACATATTAAACATGGTCTCATGCAATCAAATCATCAAAGCACAATTAAACACTCAAGAACATGAATATGATCACATGAATTCATAAAGGAACTACACAGTAAGAATTAACTTACCTGATATGATCTTAGAGATTCAGATATCACCAGATTCTTCTCTTCTTTCTCTCTTCCTCCTTTGACCTCTTCCTTTGGCACTGCAACAATGTATCTAGGCTTTAGTTTTAGATCTGAACCCTTTTTCCTCTTTCACTTTTCTCTCTCTCAATATCTCCAAATTTGAATCCAACGATTATGCCTTGGGATGAGAAGGGAAGGATATTTATCAACTTTCTTTCTCTCTACTCAACCTAATCTAACTTCAACTCCCACGTAGCCTAGTACGTATGGAATTGAAACACAAATCTTAAATTACTGATAACACCCCATTTAGATAATAATTATACTAGGGCCCCAAAATAATAACTTTAATTATTAAAATAACCCCTATATCAATATAGCCTGTAAGTTATATAGTTTGATACCAAATAAAATACCTTATAATAAATTATAAGTTAAGGAACCTTGTAATAGAGGATCTAGGTCACTACACTCTGGTTCTCCTAGGTGTGCCATCGAAGTGGACCTTCAGAAGCCATATGATTCAGCTCATTGGGGGACTTATCCATGACATTCTTGTGGAGTGGAATCTTCCTATTAGACTAATTGCTTGGACCAGGGAATGTATTACTTCTCCTTCCTACTCCATAGCCTTGAATGGTGGTTCGGTGGGGGGTTTTCAATGGTGCTAAGGGCATTAGGTAGGGGGGCCCCCTTTCCCCTGACATTTTTTGTTTTGGTGATGGAAGTTTTGGCAAGGAGTGTTTAAAGGAGGACAAATTATGCTAACTTCTCTTTCCACCCTTATTGTGAAGCTCAAGGTATTAATATGTTGTGTTTTGCTGATGATCTCTTCTTGTTTGCTCAGGCTGACCCAGTCTCGGTTGGCTTTCTCAAGGAAGTTGTGATTGTGTTCTATTCCATGTCTGGCTTGAAAGCTAACAGTAGTAAAAGTCAGATATTTTTTGCGGGTACTGATCATGACACTAGACTGAATAACTGCCAGTTGATGGGTTTCGCTTTAGGAAAGCTCCCGGTCAAATATTTGGGACTCCCCCTCATCTCCCCACGGTTGAAGTTCTGTAATTGCTACCCCATTATGAGTAGAATCTTGTCCAAGATTCAAGAGTGGAAAGCTATATCCCTCTCTTATGCTGGGAGGCTTGCCCTCATTAAAGTAGTACTGTTTAGTATCCAGGTATATTGGATGAGCAGTTTTACTCTTCCTAAAAGAGTGCTAAAGTCTCTTAAGAATCTTTGTGTTAGGTTTCTTTGTGCAGATCCTGATTTTTTAGGAAGATTCATGGTGTTTCTTGGAAGGCGATCTGCAAACCTAAGAGTGAAGGTGGCCTCAACATTCCTAATCTCTTAGAGTGGAACAATGCTGCCATTTTGAAGTATATTTGGATCATCTCCTCAGGATATCCCTCCATCTGGAGTAGGTGGATTTCTCACTACCTCATTTTTGATAAAACATTTTGGTCATTACGTGTTACCACTAAAGCTTCTTGGGCATGGAGGAAGATTCTTGGCCTTAGAACCTTGGCTCACAAGTTTGTGTTTCACCACATTGTTAATGGTGACTCTACTAATTTTTTGTGGGATTGGTGGCTTGGGGAGAAGGCTATCATTGAGATGATTTCACCTCAACAAATCTACTCTCAGAGAATGCATATTGAAGACAAGGTCAATGTGCTATTGACTGATGGCCAGTGGTCTCCCCCCTTTACTGACAATGCTATTCTGCAACATCACTAGGATCTCTTGCATAATACACCTATTTTTACATATTCCGATACTGATCAAGTGGTGTGGACTGCTTCCAAGAATGGTTCTTTCAAGCATAAAGACACTTGGAGCACTATCAGATCTCTTGACACTAAGATTCCTTAGGAGAATCTGATTTGGTTTGTTGATCATATCCCCAAACATTCGTTCATTGCTTGGGTTACTATCAATTATCACTTATCCACCTAGGATAGGCTGGTGAAGTTTGGTATCCTTGGTCGTGTGCTACTCAATAGGAATCACATGATCACCTTCTTCAAGTATTCCTACCCTGAGAAGGTGTGGCTGAATACGCTTACTAGGTGCGGTTATAACAACAGTGTTTTTGGCTGGAACCAAGAGATTGATTGGTGTGCTAGCAAGTTTATGGGGCTTGATGCTATGAACTGGGTCTTTAGACTTGCTTTTTGTGCTACCATATACTTATCTAGAAGGAATGCAATGCTCAGACTTTCAGGAACTCTTACTCACCCCATGTTTTTATCACTCGAAGTATCATTAATGAGGTTCTATGCAGAACTGGAAGTAAATGTCTGTGTTCCCCTGATACTGCTCAGAACAGAGATTTCTGCTTGTGCTGGGAGCTTAACGTTGATCTGTACGTACCCTCTCCTTCCCTAAATAGGTGAAATCCTCCCCCTCATGGGTATCTGGTACGGAACGTGGATGGTTCATGTCACTCTCATGGTGCTGGCTTAGGTGGTCTGTTCCGTGATCCTACTGGTGTATGCTCTCTTTCTTTTTACATTGCCCGTAGCCCCAGAGAAGCCATATATCATGAGTTGGAGGCTATCGATATTCATCTTTCCTTAGCTTCGAATTGCAAATATAAGTATCTTGTGATCCATTCAGATTCCATTACTGATGTCAACTACTTGTTGGATAGCAAGTGTGCTTGTGTCCCTTGAGATTTAAGGGAATTGATCCATGGGATTAAAACTAAGCTGAGAAACCTGATACATTATCAAATCTCCCATCTTGTCCGTGAAAGCAATCAGGTGGCTGACTTCTTAGCATCCTATACTGATATTCTTGATGAACTTGTGGTTCTACCCAATGAACCAGTGTCTGCTGATCTCTTATGTATTATTGGCAATGATGCTTGTGGGAAACTCTATCCTAGAGTGTAATTTCTTTTCTTCCCCCTTTCACCCTTCATTTATAGCATTGCTTACCTTCCGAAAAAAGTATGAATTATGCAAAAAGGGATTTTCTTATAAATCATGGCATAATAACATGACGCAAGAAGAAAAATTATTCATATAAAAGATTATTCTACAAAACATGCATACACACAATTAATTCAAGGATCATAATCAATGACAAAATACTATATCAATTACTTAGCATACCAAGGATTATGAAGACCACATATATTCTATGGTAGATAAAGATCTATGAGAATATATTTGAGGGTTTTCTAAAAAGATATCGCAGATAGGCAGCAAGGAAAATCTCAATATGCTTCAATGAGCATGCACAAAAGTCTGAATATAACGATGGCATGAAGAAGAAGCACAAATGATCTAGATATGCAAACAAAAGTATACCTATACAAGCATATGAGCATAGATAGATCACATAAAAAACTTAGGCAAGAGATCTATCCATGAGGAAACAGCCTAGGTTTGAGAGCTTCTCAGAAAAGTACAAGTAAGATTTTGAAAATTTTGAAAAGCAAAATAAGCTACATGATACATGAGACATAATATTTTACAATTAGCACAACACACGCGGCTTCATTGGCCGTAGAATAATGGCTTACATGCATCATGTAAGGAACCAATTTCAAGCTTCAACCAAAACAGCCTATGGCTGGGATGATCCAAGGCCCCCATTTCCTCTTCTGATCAACGATCGAGAATGAGCTAAAGCCCCTTCATCCTTCAAGCCTGTTTACCATCTTTGAAGAAGACATATTATTCCATCCTTTTGCAAGATAGGGATCCAGATTATCAGCATTCTTTACTATGCCACAGAGCCACGTTGGCGATAGCATTGAAGCTGTAAGTTCTATGTTCCAACTAGGGAACCTCATGCAATTGAGCAGACCAATAGATCTAAAATAATGACGAACCAATGTTAGCCAAATGTTGGTACTGGCCATTGATTTCAGATAGCAGACATGAATGCCCAGCAGAGCTTTGAAGTATTGAGATGAAGGGCTAGGAAAACGATGTTGGATACGATTTAGGGTAAAGGAATGAGAAGAACTAACACCATCATCTTGGTTCATTAACGGAAACGAACTGACATATTCACCTACTGGAGGTAGACTGGTTAGGACGACAACATCCATGGCCATCAAAACCATAGAACTGCTCAAAATAGAATGGTCCCCAGGAAGAGGAAGAATTAGTAGGATCTAAAGCAAATCTTGAATGAGCTGAAGAAGAGGGAAGGTGAAATTAATAGAGGAAGAAGCGATTTGACTACTTATCAGGTCTTGCTACTTCCCAAGAAACGGTGAGTGCGAAGATCATTATTACCTTCCTTACGTCTCTTGAAAACCGACAAAAGACTAAGAGACGCCAAGGACGGTAGGGGCATATGTTACGGTGTATATCCGAATATCTTCACCGGCCATTGACAATATGACACTTGACATCAAGATGCCAAACGACGCACTGAACACAACGCACAAGGAAACCAAGTGTAGAGATGAACATGGTGCACAAGGAAGTAAAGTGTAGCGCCGAACACAACTGTAGTGACCTAGACCCTTTATTAGAACGTTCCTTAACTTTATTAATTTAAGATTAATACATAATATATCTTACTATACATCTAACTATCTAAATTGCAGTTTACATTGGTATAAGGATTATTTTAATAATTAATGTTATCATTTTAGGGGGGTGCTAATGTAATTATTATCTAAATGGAGTAAATTAAGTAATTATATATTTGTGTTTCAATTCAATACATACTAGGCTACGTGAAGATTGAAATGGATTAGCTTGAGGAGAGAGAAAGGGAGTTGATAAATATCTTTAGGAGTTGATAAATATCCTTCCCCTTTCATCCCAAGGCTTGGACGTGTGATTCAAATCTGAGATCTGAGAATTGAGAGAGATCAAAGGAAGAAGAAGAAGGAAGAGAGGAAGAAAAGATGACCTTGGTGAGATCTAATTCTCTGAGATCAGATCAGGTAAATTGATTCTTACTTTATAGTCCTTTATGAATTCATGTGATCATATTCATGTTCTTGAATGTTTGTATTGTATTTGATGATTTGATTGCATGAGAGCATGTTTAATATGTTAGAAATAGGTTTGGTTATGTTCTAACATGTTTAGCATGAAAACCCATTGATTAGAGACTAAAAGAATTGATTCGAATTGAATTGGGGATCAAAAGGAAGAAATTCCCAAGATTTGAAAATCCCTAGAATTACACCAGTTCGGCACCCACCGGTACACCAGTAAGGGTACCGACTAGCTATCAAAAATAGGCAAAATAGGGGCTTAGACACCCACCAGCACACCGATGAGGGTACCGAAGTTCCCGGCGTAGAAAAACACAGAGTATTGGACCGTCGGCACCCACTGGCACACCCACAAGGGTACCGACAGAGACCAAAATATAGGCAAAATGGGGCCTTTTTCACCCACTGGTACATCGGCAAGGCTACCGAAGTCACACCCAGATTTGCACAGTGACTTGTAACTTGAGATTTTGATTAGGATTTGATGTGGGCTCGTACCATTGACCTTGCAATTGACTTTTAGGACTCAAGATTGACCCTAGAACATATCTTGGAGTTCCATAGTAGTTGGTACCCATCAATCACATTGGACTTGATAGTTATTGAATTGAATTTGATTTGGTAAGTTGCATGCATATTAGGCTGATGTTGATTGTTAAGAATGCCCTGAATGTGGGAAATAAGGGTTTCCACTTTAGGATTCCTTTAGGTTGACTACATTCCTTGTGGGTTGAAATCCCCACTTAAAATAGGGTAGGTTGCTTGAGAGCACCTATGCGGGTTGGAATACCTTGAGTATCACACACTCTTAAGATAGCATTGTGTTGGAATTTTTGAGAGTAACATCTACTCTAAATTAGCTCAATGGTGACCTTCAACTATAGGTTAGCGCCCAGAACGAAGAGGGGACTTCTGACAGTTCCTAGTGGCCTATGGCCACAATTCTGGTAATATATATTGGTTTGTGAAGTTATGGGGTGCTTAACAAGTTATATTTGTCTAATTCATTCACTTGCACAACATATTGCATTCATTGTTTGAGCATTCATCTAGAGCATTTGCATTCTCATTCATTGCATCTCACAGCATTACATATCATCATTATTTCATTATATTGGATTGTTAAATTGCATGCTTGTATTCATAACTTGATGTTGAATCTATTGATATCATAAATGGATGGATGACACTGTTTGATGAACTTACTGGGCATTCAAAGCTCACGCAACTTCTCATGTTGCAGGATGATGGACACGGATTACTTTGCTATGGACTACGACTTGCTTTGGATAGGATTTGCTTGCTGTTATATAATTACTCTTATTTGCTTATCTAGATTAGGGATTTGAGAACCTTGAATTGTAATAGGTTAGTTAGTTTACTTTCTTTTATGGTCATGACTCAGCTTAAGTCATAGACTATTTTAGGTTATTTAGATTATTTATGTTTTAATTAGCTTCCGTATATTCCGATTTAATAAAGGTAGGCATTACTTTTATTTTCTTGTTAGTATTGGTATGGCAATCTGCATTTCAGCAATGGAACTTGAAGGTTATGCCTTGGGATCAGTACCTCCCACCTAGGGATTCGAGCTACTGGTTTGGGGGCATGACAACAACGCACGAGTAAGTTAATAAAAGCGCAACACTTACTGCTCATAGGAAACCAATAAAAGTGCGACACCAGGCGCTCACAAGAATAAATAGTAGTGTTGCTTATGGAACATGATGGATTCACAGATGCACGACGCATGGCAAGATGAATCAAAGGCAAGTGAGCTCATGCGTCTGGTCCAACTTTCCAAAAAGAGAGAAAGAGCGTGAGAGTGATCAACCAATGTCCTAATCAAAGATAATGTGAATGTGGGTATAAAATCGAATTGAATGGTTACATGATCAACTAAGACACTCTATAAAAGCACAGAAAACCTGCTTCTTCAAGAACTCTCTAAACACATCAACACAAAATCAAAAGCCAGCGCAACGCTGCAAGTTAGACCTCCAAGTCTCCTTTCCCCCTTCATTGCCTCTTACCAACCACTATCTCAGGAGTATTGCCCTCAGCATTGGTAAGCCCTTCCAGTCTGCATGTACGATTCATAGCCACTAGAACATGAATCCTCTTTGTTCATCAATGAATCTAGTTTGGGTCTGTTGCTCTCATGTAACAACCTGAATTTTTCCCCAACTAACATTCTAAGGATTAAGGTAAAATGACCATATAGGAAATAATCTCACTAATAAATTAGGGTTAATCTTCATAGAATCCCTAAACCTATAAGTCACACTAGGCATCACCTAAAGGATACTAAAACTGACTAGGTTGGCCTTATAGATAAAAAAAAAAAAAAAAAAAAAACAGGGTTAAGTTAGTATTTGGATTAGTTGGATAAGTAAGAAATAAAATCAATTAGCAAGCCAATAATTAGTCCAAACAACTTAGAAGATTCATTTGAGACCCCCTAAGTGTACTTACACCGTCAAAAGTCATTTAGGAAATCAATTTAGAAAAATAGAGCTAGAAACCCAATTTTGTCCTTCTAACTGTTTTAAATCACAAGTTTGCCAATAGAGCTTATAAATAGAAGACTTAAGGTTTTCAAAACATAAACTTCATTCTCTCTCTCTCTCTCTCTCTCTCTCTCTCTCTTCCTCTCATCTCTTTTCTCTTGTGGAACTCGTGGAGAAAAAGAAGCAGCAACCCCAAGTTCTTCAAAAGCAATGTGGAGAAGACCCGGATGCGACCCGGCAATGCCCAAGTTGAGTTTTCTTTCAGCATAAGTGTATTTATTTATGTTTCAGTATTTTGATCATGGGGAAGAGCTTGATTGATTGTGTTCTTCTTTCCCCCATGAAATTGATGGTTAGATTGTTTGTTTTTAGGGATCAATCCCTAGTTATTGAGATCCCATACCTGTAGATGACCTTAGTGAACCAATTCATTTGGTTTTGGCTTTTCTAGGGTTTGGAAATTAGGGAAACTCAATGAAATCTTGTGTAGGATGATTTCTTTGACCTAGAACCATGTTTGAAGTCCCCTTAGGTGATTCATAGTCTCCATATGTAATTTCACCCAGATATACCCCAAATATACTCAGAAAAAGTCCCCGTCCCGAAGTTCCGCGACCTGCAGGCACGCCAAACTACTCACTGAGAACCCTTCTGTGTTGTCGGTGACTACCTCGATGCGTCGATGACTTGCCGATTCCCTTCTCGATGCACCGTCTATGCTCCGAGCGACACAGAGTAAATTGTGGTCCCTGGTTTTGGCGCCAGCTACTCGCCGAGCATATCGCAATGCGCCGAGACATGTGCCGAACACCATTTCGATGCGTCGAGCCCTGTATTTGCCCATAACTCAGAATATGTTGACCCTAAACTATTGGACATTAAACCTAGACTTAAGCTAATTTATTTCTTGCGTTATTAGACCTCAGAAATAATCCTAATCACCTGAGACCATTCAAATCAAGTTCTAACCAAGTCTAAACTGATTTTAACCTACTAGTGCCATGGATTTAGATGTAGTAGTTTGACAGACTTAGGAGACTAGATATCTGACCACTCCATCAGTACCATAACTTCAAATTATGCATGTCTAGGTGTAGAAATCAGAGTTAGTGGTAATATTTGATGTTTCTTCGTTATGAGTGATGATTGTGTTGAATTCCTTCTTTAGTTGTGATTGCCCTTACATATAAAAATCGTTTGAGATTCATGACAGTTCTCACACATTTATGTATTCCTTGTGATTGGCTTGTGCCACTTGCTTCGTGGTTGTGAATACATGGTAAGTTATCAATTTGTTCTGTCATTGTGATATTGGTAGGAAGCTTATGAATGTGTGCAATTAGATTATCCGCGTGTATGGGCGCGTGGACAGTGTCACGCCTCGATCCCAGAGACTTACATCCCATGAGGGAAGGCATGGATCACGAGGTGAGACCTTCGGGATCTATTGCTAGACCGC
>JAUPMG010095795.1:0-12434 GCA_031762675.1 Pachysandra terminalis
TATGGTTTGGCCCAAGAGGACCCATACAAGCACTTGAATGAGTTTTTAGAGATTTGTACCACTTTCAAGTTGCCCAAATTCACAGATGATGTCGTATGCTTACGACTCTTCCCATTCTCACTTAAGGATAAGACCAAGTATTGGCTTTGCTCCTTGGAACCAGACTCAGTCACAACAAGGCCACAAATGCAACAAGAGTTCCTAAATTAAATTGACAAATCCCAAATTTACTTGGCTAGGATTTCATTGAAACGCTAGAATGGTGTTTAGCCGCTCATAGATGATGAAGGAGACGAAGCGTGGATGATCTTCATGCTTGAGGGCTTCTCCATTCTTCTTCCTTCTTCCCCAATTCACGTTCAGCTCCAAAACTCACGATCCCAAACTGATGTTCTCAAGTATCCAATAGTTAGTTCATTCAAAGAAAACCTAGAATCCCCTTTATAGAGCTCCAATTCGTTCCCTCCAATGAAAAAAAGGAGCCTTGAAGAAAATAATAACTTCTTGTTTCAGAACAGGAAACTTCCCGATTTTCTTCTTGTATCGCACATTGGACCCTCCACACGATCGATTTAGGCTTTGAGGTCTTCACATAAGTTGTAGCTCTCCTTCTTAGCTTTCCAGATCCATCAAAATCACCTTATTTGGATGTTGATACAAGAGTTATGGCCAACATACCGAGATCTATTCAGTGAAATTCTGGAAAGTAACTTCCTAAAATTGAAAATAGGAAACTTCCTTTCTTGTGGAGCAAGTATTCACAAAAATTGAACACCAATCAAACTAGGGACATGTGGAAGCCTTGAACCTCTTCCATACTATTTTAGAATGATTTATTCCTGGCAAATATTGAATTAAAACTAAGGGAGCGTTCATTCTTCTCCTTGGCTTCATTGCATGTTCTTCCCTGTCTTTTTTGACTCCAATGTGCTCTATTTGCTCCAATACGATGCTTCTTTTGAATTTATGATGAATTGGGCTAAAACAGGTTTGGTTGGCGGGCTCGGTCGGTGGCTTGGTCGGCTTTTTATTATTTTCTTCTTTTTGAGCTTTATCCGACCCAATCTTAATCTGAATTTTCTCGAACACTCCCAAACCTGCACAACTATGAAATATGCATTAATTCATTCATTTAAACACCACTCTAGGAATAATAATCATTAATAATAATCTTAAAGATGCAAGTGATGCTCACTTATCAGGGTGGGGGTGGGGGTGGGGGTGGGGGTGGTTGTGAGGGGAGTGGTGTGGTGGTTGTGAGGGGAGTGGTGTGGTGGGTGTGGGGGTGGCTGTTGGGGGAGTGGTGGGGTGGGTGTGGGGGTGGTATGGGGAGGGGACTAGTGTGGATGGTTGAGCAACAATCCATCTCTCTTTTCTCTATCTCAGACCCACCAAACCTGCTCATGTTGTAATCTGGTCTTTTGTTTTCCAGTTGAAAAAGTTGCAATCACTTTTTTTGTCCTCTCACCAAAGAAAACAAAGCAAGCCACAAAGAATGAAATTTTTTTATCAAAAATCACATTATTACAAGATCAAAGTAATCTCAAATTACAAAGAAATATGAACAAGAGATAGACCATTGAGAAGCCAAAAATAATAAAGTACAAAGCTATAAATATATTTTCTCATGTTTATAAACTCAGCTTTGTATCAATTAATTTGGAACCCTAGAAATTCAATACTATCTATTCTACTTACCAACAAGGATGTATATAAATATGCTGAACAAGGTTTGTTATTATATTATCTATTCCAAAATTGTTTGGCGTACATTTTTTGACCAAGAATCCTCTTTCTTCTTAGAAATTAAGCAATCACTCTATTTTTCATACATTGTTTTCCTAGTTATATTTCTGTTGTATGCATGCAGGCGGAGATGGACGAGGTGAGGGCATCACTACCAGATGGCTCGCAAGACAACACTAGCCGTGATGACGTCTATTCTCAAGTTATGGGATCCGAGAGGCGCGGCCAGGTTTGCGGTATGGGGATGGGACATACCCCATCTAGATTGTGGTCATAGCCTCACGGGAGCCAAAAGAGCATGACTAGAAAGGCAGAGGTCGCTCCCTTGCGATCCGGTCTATAGAAGGTGACTATTCGGCTAGTTTAAAGGGATCAAGAGTTTGCTCAGCTTGCTCATGTACAGACCGAGACGAGTGCTCAGTTGGCTGAATTACAGTGCTTGGTCTTGAACCTGACTCGTCAACAAGTAGAATCTATATCAACCTATCTATAGTCTTTAGTTATATATTTGATATTTACTTTAATATAACCATGATAAATAAAACTAGTTTATATAATCTGTATTGTATAGTGGAGGATATTAGCAGGGGCCTGGAGGTGTTGATCATCATGATCAATAGCAACTTTCACTATCCACTCACAATCCCTATTGGCATTTGTATATATTAACTTGGACATTTGTATATTATATAATGAGTTAATGTAATAGATTTGAATTGTCTTTGTTATCACCTTATATTTGTTCTTGATCATAACATGTGTGGTCGCTATTAATATTATATATAGAATTAAGTTTTTTTACAGGTTCACTTGTAGGTTTAATAGACTTGAATTGTGTTTGTTCTTCTACAGGTTTCATGGAATTGAATTGTATTTATTTAGAGGTTCCTAATCTTGTACAAATAGGGAAATTCTTAAAAAAAAAAATTACACAAACATTTAACAACGGTCTGATAAGACCGCCATTAAATCCTATATTCCTCGGCGGTCTAGACCGCCGACAAATGACCAATATCAATTATTAAAACCCTATTTACCAACGGTTTATGATCGCCGAAAAAGAATTAATAATTGACGACGGTCTCAAAAACCGACGTGCATTAGTCTATTTCTCGGAAATCTGGACCGCCGACAAAGGTTAAACAATTTGTTGTGCTTTCCCTCTTTAACAGCGATTTCTACCCGCTGAAGATGCTCTTCTAATTGTCGGCGGTCTACTGAAACCGCCTTTAGTACCGCCGACAATGCTTTCCCTAGCCAGACATTGCTTGGGGGTTTCCTTAACCGCTGACAAAGGTTTTTTCGGCGGTCTGGAGACCTTTGCCGGCGGTTTTGGACCGCCGACAAAAACCATGTATTTTGTAGTGGCAATACATTTTCGATTTTGTAAATTTGGAAGGATTTGATGTGCTATTAATAAAGTGTTAGGGATTTTAAAACCTAAACAAAATTATGAAATAATTTATTTGATTTAAAATTATGCCTTAGATTTGTTGTTTGATCGATTGAGTAGCGTAGGATTTATGGAAGAACTAGGGTTTTCATTGTGTATGCGAGGTGTGGCCTTAGAACGCCTTCGAGAAAACTAAAGACCCCTTGAATACCCAAAAGAAAAACCCTAAAATTTCTGATTCCGCTCTACTCAGTTGATCGAATGAGAGTGTCTGGTCAACCGAGCATCACCAGGTAGTTTCGGTCGCAAAATACCAAGTTTATGTCGAGTGTTGTCTACAGGCACCCGGTCGACTAGGTGAAAGTGTTAGGTCGACCCGATACCAATATGTGTTAAATTGAGTTTTCTGTGTCTGAGTGCACTGGGTCAACCAAGAGAGTGATTAGGTTGACCGAGCACACCCAGAATTTGTGTATTGATGTATTAGGATTGTTTTGACTTGTGTGTTGTGTGTGATGGGATTACACGTGTATAGGGGTGCAAGTGTAGACCCGAATGAGTTTGAATTAAAGATTAAATGAATGGTTATGATTTGTTAGATAATGTGTAGGATTGGTAGTATGTTGAGTTTTTGAATACATGATGATGTTATGCTATGAAAAGTAATGTTTGTGAATATGAGATGTGTGAATGTGAATTGGTGTGGATATGATGAAGTTGTTGTTATGTGATACATTATGATAATCTAAAAATCATGTTAGGATGTTAGAGATGATTATGCATATACGGGTTGTGAATGATAGTTTGAACACAATGCATGTACAAGGTAAGTACTATGCATGGTGTTGTTTGTAAGCATGAATTACAATGTTTTACTTATAATAACATGATATGCTTAGTAGTTGATTGTTCACCCTATGATTTGGTTGGGTGAAAGGACCTTGGTAGGGACATTGGTGATGTCATACCAATTGGGTTAGCTTACGATAATGGGGTCATCACGGGTAAATAGACGTGAGAGACCATATTGTTGAGAAGTGGTGCAGTAACTAAGCTTTTGGAGCATAGGTGATCCTTATAGTTACGAGTCCACCTTGTTATGGATGTTCTGCTATACGTGGACTGTCTATTAACTGTGAATTATAATAAATAAATTAGGCAACTTCATGTGGCTTATCAGGGTGGTTATGATTGGGTTTACCTTAATTGGGATCCGCGGGTTTGAGTCCCTAAAGGAAAAATAGGTTAGGCACTTTTGACCTATGGGTTGAAAGTCCCTAGAACTACGTTGCGCACGTAAATTTGTGATGATCGTATCCAACGTGTGTAAAATTGGATACATGAGGCGTTTGATCATTGCCTGGAAGTTGGATTGTCTTGTAGTTATGGAAGGGTATCCGTAAGTCAATGAAAGAGATTTGAATCAACTCACCTGATAAGAGCACCGCTGATGTCTTGTTGTGCATAGTTAAGTTACGTATGTTGTTGCATGTGCATATTATTATAGATGGATTGTATGTAGACACAGTTTCTGCGAAACTATGGGTTATCATCCTATTTATTGGATGATTTGGAATGAGTGTACCATGGCATATTGAGATGCTTTTGGATCGATGTACGTAATGTATGGCACTCGATGCAATGAGTATATTATTATGTATGCATTTTATCATGAAATTTATATGATAACTGTTATTGAATTGTTATATGACTTATTTTGGATATCATGATAGATTCTATATAAATGATAATTGTTATTTATGAAATAGCATAGATATATGTAAATGAGAATGTTATCTATGAGATAACATGTGAATACTTATGTAATAACATGATTATGTAATAACATGAAGAGTTGATCGCTTTATGTGTGTTTTTGTGGGAAGGGATAGTCATTAGTTGCATCTACTGGCTATGAGATAACCTTTCATGGAATTAATATTTTAGGTCCTTCATGTGATCCTTCGACGAGGTGACGAGACATGACAACTAACGTCATGGTGATTAGTCTATAGCTATAGTTTGAGAGTATAGACTAGTTCGTAGACTTTGGTTTATTTTTATTTGAGTTGTAAACCTTAGTTTGGGTTATCTCGGATTTGGTTATTATATCAGCATCCTTTGGTAGGGAGTTGTTTCATTCTAGTTGATTAATTTGATTTATTGTTTAGAACCAATTGATTATTCCTTCTCTCATTATTATTTGATTAGAAACGTTTTTGATAACTCGCATTTTTAGGAATTAGTCTTCCGAACTAGTATTATGTTTACGCGTATTAGCTCCACTACGCCTTCTATGCTAGGGAATTAGTAACCTAGTGCTCTCCTAGGGGCTAGAGCCTGAGGTTGCGCCCTCGAGATATGCACGTGCACGCATATCGATGTGCTTCACATTTTGGGATGTGACATTAAATCAGGTCAAAAATCGGATTCTAAAAAACCAAGATTCATAACTTTCGGTTAGTCGTACTAAGCTGCTCGGTTAACCAAAGCAGTCCTTCGGCAAACCAAAGGCCAACCGAAGACATGTTGAGCTAGTCTTCGAACAATTAAATGGGATTCTCGATCGATCGTAGGGGTATCGATTAACCGAACAACCTAGAACGGAGACAGAAGATAGGTTATTGTAATTGTAACCAAAGCGGATTCAGTCAGTCGAAGTACCAACCGAAGCCCTCCTCGGTTAACCAAAAAGGACCATTCGGTTAACCAAAGGATCCAGAAAATTAGAAATTAAATTATTTTAATTCCGATTAAATTTGTGCCCTTGTATATGATATGTTAAAGTATTGTGGCATGATTTAATTAAGTTATTTGCATTCTTGTATGAGATTAACATGTGAATAAAATACTAGTTGAGAATATTTAATTTCCTAGATGGGTTTTACATATTAGAGATTAAAAGTGGTATTGAATTTTATTGTATTGATGGTGATTATACATTAAAACCTACAGTCTAGTGTATTTTTAATATGATAAATAAGAGGCAAATATTTTTTTTAATCCTACATAATGATGCAAAATCAACTACATGTGTATGAGATGTTAATTATATGTGCAATTTTAATTGTAGTGATATGGCATTTAAGATTATAGTAGCTAAGCTGAACAAATGGGAGAAATTGGATGATAATAACTATGACATCTGGCATAGGAAAATCTAATATCTCTTTGATGAGTTTGAGGCCCTAAAGACTTTATCACATAGTCAAGACTACCCTGAGGAGGGGACCACTTGTAGTGACCCAGACCCTAAATCATAATTAACATGATTTAAATTATATTAATCTTGAATAGGGGTTTACAATAAACCATAGGGCTTGATTTGAAGAATATTGACTAATTGTAATTAAGTGAAAGTATAGGAAAACTTATATAATTTCATGAATTTCAGGGAATTAGGGCCTTAGGCCCAACTTGTATATTAGAGAGGACATGGGTTGGTCGTATGACCCAAAGAAAGGAGGTAATTCTAGATTAGTCTTTTCCCTTTTTATTTGAAATTTCCAGCAACTAAAGAGATAGAGAGAAAGTTCCCTTAACCTCCACAACTCCTTCTGAATAGGGACGTGCGTAGAGGGGAACTTGTTGGATTGAACCACACGACCCATAGAGATATGGAGGGAAAAAAGAGGATTTCAGTCACAGAGAGAGAGGAGAAGAAGAAAAGAAAAGAAAGAGAAGAAGGAAGACGAGCAAAAGAAAAATAAGGCCAGGAAAGAACTATGGTGATCTTTCAAATTCCTAAAGTTGCAAAAAAAGGGTTGGAAAGAGAGAGGTAGGTTTTTTTCTTGATTATTATTTCAATCATTTTCATGGAAGTATGATAACTGGTATAATAGATATAATGATCTAGGATGGTGATGCACGAAAATTAGAAAATGAATGTAGGATCTTTGATTTATTGTATGAAATATACATGGATTGATTTGTATGCCTATAACAAGATCTTACGAAGATAAGATGGCCTAATGTGTGGTTTGATGCTTATAGATGCATTTGATATATAAAATGTTAGAAAGGATGAGTTTGTTAACAAAATTGTGATTTCCGTAGTGTAAACTATATTTTTATGTTGGAACATGATTGATACGAATTTAGATTAATTTTGGGGATTTTTCTGGGTTGGCACAAACTCCGGTCTAACCCAGGGTCGACCGAAGGATCGAATGAAAATCACAAAGGGGGTCCAAAATCACTGAACCAGCATTCGAGGTTAATGAGGAACCGAAATTAGGAACATAAATTTTCGGTCTGAGTCAGGGTCGACCAAACCTTGCGATCGAAACCCAAAAATCCTTATTTTAGGTGGGTAGCTAGGGCTTGGCCTTGTGAGGTTGATTATGATGTTAGTTGCGTGTATGAATGTTTGTGCAACAAAAGGATTCAATTTGCTTCTGTTTTAGTTTGCTGGGACCTATTCTAATATGTTTAAGTCTACGAGACTATATGGAGTGTGATACATGAGTAATATGGTTGTGTATGAGGTGTTTGTACTGTGGCATGTTTAGTGTCTGGATTATATGTGTTTGGTGTGAAGTCCCTTGTGATCAGGTGTTATGTGTAAGCTTTGGAAGTGATCCTATTAGGTTCACTGTGCTATTTCAAAAATCCCCCAAGGGAGGAGAGTCTGGTGATTTTATGTGGGTGTTGTGTTTTCAGAACTCCTAGGAGGGTTTGGTGATTCTATGTTGGTGTTGTGTTTTCAGAACTCCTATGAGAGTCTGATATGTTGGTATTGATATCAGTCTGTATAGGATGATTTCTACCATGGGCTAACTTGTTCCCTAAAAGGAAATGTGGTGGTTTTATGATGGGTTAACTTGTCCTCTAAAAGGAATGTGGTGGTTTCTATCATGGGTTAACTTGTCCTCATAAAGGAAATGTAATGGTGCTTTCCTACCTTTGGGAACCCAATCATTGAAAGGAAATGGTTAGTTGTGTTGTGGCACATTCCTTGGGTAACATTATCTGAAGGAGATGTGAGTGTGATTCCATGGTTAGGCTAGGCCTAACAACCCCGCATTGCATACATTTCATCATCTTCACTCCATCATGAGCACGGTGCATCATACCATTTATCTCATGAGCATTCTTGTATGTGTTTGCCATTTCATCATCTGATTGCTGTATTTTTGTGTTCATCTTCATTGATTGTGTGTTTATGATGTGAACAGATTTGTGATAATTAGATGTTGTGTGTATTTATGAATGAGAACTATGGGAATAATGGAATGGTGAGAAGTGTTTCAACATAATTAAGATCATGAGGTTAATGTTTTATGAGAAGTATTTCAGCATGATTAAGATCATGAATTTATTGTTTTATGTTTCATTTTATACTCAAGTAACTTAACGTTTAAATTTTATGAGACTTCCGTTGATTTTAGTGTGCTCTGTTAGACCATGATATTTGGTTTAGAGGGTTTGGTCGCATCCAATGTTTGGATCCGAAGATCATTCCTTTGGAAATTCTTGTGCCACTGTAATTTTCAAAATCAGGACACTTGAATTTCACAGGTGACTTAGCATCTGGATATAGACACAATTCCTCAAAATTCGGGTTTCCAAAGGAATCTATCCCTCTTACTGGGCACAACTCTTCTTAGATCGCTTCAACCTTACTGATAAATTTCTTTTCCAAAGGGTTCCGTTGTTGTCCATTCCTACCTTCTTCCTCTTCTTCATGAGTAAGGTTATAGGCAGGGACCTGTACGTAAGTTTGCGAGACTTTGATTTGTTAAGTTGGTTGTGGAGGTTATGGTAGAAACTGTGATTGGGGTAGTGCTTGTTGGGATGTAGAGGCTTGAGCCTGAGCTTGGGATTGTAGGATAGCTTCTAGGATTCTAGTTAAGTTTGCAACCTACTCTTGAAGCTAAGCAAAATCTTGGACAGATATCGTGGGTGCGAGATTCTATTTGTAGAGATTCATGATTGCTCTCGATTGAAGCAGACATGGACTTCTAAATGACTGATCCTACTTGGCCACAATGACTGAAACCTGCACCTTCTTGGCCACAATGACTGAAACCTGTAGCTATATAATGTTGAAAACAACTTAATTGAGACTCATAATTTCTTTTGCAAATGATATAATGAATGCATGAATGCGTATGATGCGATGCAATGCATGATAAGATGCATGTGAAACGTATAAAATGATGGATGATTTTAAAGAGGTGATTGACATGGATCGACTAAGATAACTAAGGGATAAGATGTGTTGGCGAACCACCCAATGACGACACCAGAGTAACTTAGAAAGGGGAGAAAAGGAGCTGGTGAACCCCTCAGTGGGTTGGTGAATTACCCGAAAGGGGAGAAGCGGAGCTAGCAAACCGCTCAAAAGAGTTAACTAATGGTCCAATAAAAAATTGAAAGAGGCTGAAAAACTGTCCAGGTGACAAAAGAGTAACCTTGAAAAGGGAGAAGGAGTGATGGCAAACCGCTAACAGGTCTGGCAAAGCACCCAAAAGGGGAGAAGGTGGCTGGAAAACCGCCCAAAAAGGTTAACTAATGGTCTAATAACAAATTGAAAGGGGCCAGCGAACCACCCATGTGACACAAGAGTAACCTTGAAAAGGGAGAATGAAAGCTGATGAACCGCTCAAAGGGCTGGCAAACTGCCCGAAAGGGGAGAATGGGAGCTGATGAACCTCTCAAAAGAGTTAACTAATGGTTTAATAACAAATTGAAAGGGATTGACAAACCTCCCAGGGGACAAAAGAGTAACCTTGAAAGGGAAAAAAAAGAAAAAGAAAAAAAAAAAGAGATGGTTAATCGCTCAAAGGGCTGAAAAACCGCTCGAAATGGGAGGTGTCACGCCCCGGATTCGAGATAAGTGATCTAGAGGACTCCAACGCTTGACATTTGGATCCAAACCCCTTGGATACGAAAACCAATCTCAATACAACATAATAACATTCAACATAAAATCGGAAGCTAATCAAAATCCAACCATTCATAAAACTAATAAACATCTATCACATCAATGTCGTTAATCCAAAACTGAAATCAATGAAATCCAAGTAGTCCTAACCTATTACAACTCAAATAACTAAAATTTGGAAAACAGAAAACAACAACTAAGCAATATCAATTATGCCTTGTATTTTGCTCCCATTCATCTTCTTAACTTGTCGGACGGACAACATGCATAGGTGTGAGATTTTAAGGCCCAGCAGGAAACCATAGTCCTATGTCTCACATTATCAACAGTAATTCCATTTACACATATAAATTCATGCAGTAAATTACTACAGCTGGACGAGACTCTCTTATCAAGTAAATCAATTTACTAGGGATCCATTTTAATTCAGCTAGACACTGCTCTCTTACCTCCCATGTGTGCATCATGGTTTTGTGGGACTCTCAACTCTCTTAACTATTTCATGTTTATTCCTCATGCATATTGAATACATGAATGGGTCACTCAAGGACCATTCACCACAACTCATTCTTAACCTAATGCATGGATGGGTCACACTAGGACCATTCACCTCAACTCATACACATCTCATGCATCAAATAATCATAACCTATATATCATATCAGCATGCATATTTCATGTATAACTCACTAGGAACCTCATCATATTTCATAACACATCATTCATGGTCATAGCATACCGCAAACTAGGTAAATAGCACATTTTGTTGCACAAAATCTTCTATACACATTTCGCACAGAAACCAACACCACACGCAAACCAAAAACATCAAATAGGAGCTCCGTAGTTACTGAGTTACCTACCGAGGGACCTCGACAGCAAACCTCGGTAGCTGCCGAGTCTCGGTAGCAGAGGCAAGGGTTTGTGCTGCTTGGCAGGTGACCTTGACAGCTGTCACGATCCAAACTTAATGTAGAACCCCTTAGGTTCAAACCATGACTCACTCCAACCGATATCAGGAGTGGCAGTCAACGAAAGAGCCAAAAGTACAGAAAGTTGGTAAACTTTAAAGGAAACTAATTTATTGAAAATAATCAAAAGATAACTAAGTTATTACATCCAAAACACTTTAAGAAATAGTAGCGGAAAGGAAAATAATTACATCCCAAGTTTAAATCAAATCCCTAATCCTATATATCATATCTAATCTAAGAAAGTAAACGATAAATTTGACGGCAAAACTTTTAAGTAGAAATCACTCCATGTTCCAGCAATGTTCACAACAAGGGTTTGACTCATCAGGTTCTCCAACTAAATTACTTGAAATTGCACAAAGGCATCAGCTACACTTAGCCCAGTAAGTAAATCAACTAAATACACTTTTAATTGGAATAGGGTCAAGGCCACTATCCAATGATACAACGCAAATAAACATCAAATAATCATGATCATAATATAAGTAATGCAATGCAATATGAATGCTGATTCAGTTATTAAAGAATGCAATGCATGCTCGTGCAAAAAAATAAAAGAATGGTGATCACCAAGTGTGATCCATGCAAAGACATATGTTGTGCAAATATGCATGTTGTTCAAAATTCGACTATTGTATGCCCCACACTTGATTAATCAATTACCAAGCAGGAAGTCGTAATGAACCTTTCCCCTATACGGGTTCACTTAAATAAGATATTCTATGTGTGCATTCATAGTTTCTAGGAGCTTCGACCTAGAGGTCACAAGCGCCTCTGTTATTTTCGATCATGGGAAATAAACCAAGGTCACTAATGTGATCAAAACCTCAGTGAGTCATACACTACCCGAATGCCAATAGAATTTTACTCGGCATTCGCTACATATAATACATGATATGTTATCGAGATAAAAATACAATGGGGTACATTAGGACGGCCAAATCCCTCAACCAATAAGAATTGTCCATCCGGGACTTCCTCACCAAACACTCATATTTAATCAAAACTCCAACAAAAGTGTAGTTTGAAGGTAAAGTCTATGTCACGACCCAAACCATTTTAGATCTGTGGATCCATAACCAGGTCGGATTGCAACTCTCACCCCATATTGCTATGAGAGTGGCAAGCAATATAAGAACATAAGAGGAAGTATAATACATAGTTCTAATAAAATATAATATTATTAATAACAATGTTCTTAACTTTACAAATTCTAGAGATTAAACTAACTAATCTATATCAATTATCTTCTAAAATTCTATCTTTAGACTCCTATTCCCAAAGCCCTCTTTAGTGTTCTATCTTCCTTTAATAACCTGAAAAACAATAATATAATATCTGTAAGCCAAAGATCGTGTGAGCAGACCTTTAAAACAAGGCATTTACTCAACACCTAATGCTACTACAAAATATATAATGTGATATGATGATC
>JAUPMG010095816.1:0-12432 GCA_031762675.1 Pachysandra terminalis
TTAGATTAGTGAATTTACAACTTTTAGATGAGAGGTATTCTAATTCTAGTGTGAGTTAATAATTAGTCTTATCTAACCTTTATCCTAATTAGTTTAGGTTCCATTACCTTTAATCTTAGCCATTTGATTAGTCTAATTAATCCTAACTATTGGTTTTAAGTCTTCTAGTTATATTAGGACTATAAGAGGTGGTTTTAGTCCTTGTTATATTATAACTTGATCTTTAATTATTTATTATTTTCTTATGACAAAAATTAGTTATTTAATTAAGTTAATTGGGCTTAAGTTTTAGCTTTAATTCTATTGGGCTTTACTTAAGTCCAACTAATTAATAAGTAGAGCTAGGTCTTGTTTGGTTAGTTTTAGTTTAATCCATTAAACCAGTTTTCTATTTAAGCTTAAATGATATTTGCTTATAACATATAGTTTAGATTTATTAATTACTCTAAATTATAATATTTATTAGTCATTAAATTATGACTTAGATGTCCCTACATATATTAGTTACTCATTATAACTTAAAGAGTTATGAATGTGTGTGAAGCACTTTAGTTTTTCATTGTGCAACCCACCAATCACAAACAGTCAAAGTCAAATATGTAACCACTTATTAAAAATTTTAAATTACTTCTATATTTTAATTAATTACAAATAAATCCCTATAAAAATTCAGATTATTATACATGTTCTCTCCACAACCGCTTGAAAAAAAAAACAAAAAAAAATGCAGCAAGTTGATGAAATAATTAGGAAAACAAGTCAACTTTTTCTTGTGCTCTTCTTCATATCATCAGCCCTGTTGGTTAGTTGGAAAACAATTAAAAGAAAGTAAAACGCACTCTACTTTCCTTTAAATGATTTTTTCTTGGATTTGAAGGAGAAAGTTTGATGAGATTTCGACAAAAAATGATTTTTTTTTTTCAAAACGTTCATGCCCATATACCCACATTTTCCAACAAATCATATACACAAACTCCTTTGAAAAGTTCATTTTAATGTCCTTCCTTTTAGATTCCAATGAACTAAACACAGCCTGAAGTTTTTATGGTTGAGAATGCCGTATTTTACAAAACAGAAAATAAAAATAAAAGAAAAAGAGTAGAAAATAAAAAGCAAAAGATGGGAAAAAATGATATCTTACTCAAAATATCAGAGTAGACAAGAAATGATTTTTAAGGCTCCAAGAAGGCTCTTTTAGCATTATTAGTACAAATGGAAAGTTATATAGAAGGCAAAATCTTACTATCCAACATTATGAAGTATGAAAACTTTATGATCAGCCCAGCAGTACAAAAAAATTATACATGAATGCCCATTTGAAGTTGAGACATGGGTTCCTTTGACTTGTGGTTACTGTAGCTGGAAATTTACATTGCATGTTAAAGCTTGCATGAATCAGATTTGTGAAGCTCCATCTTTATTGACCATTCCCTACAGCCTACCTTCAGGTCTTGCAAATCAAATCCATGCCCAGCAGAAATTCACATGAATTCTGAAGAGGGTATTGCAGCATCATAACAGTATCCTTTACCTTCAAAGCTCAAGACAGTAGAGTTGCCTTCTTACTAATCCCAATATCCTGTTTTGGTTTTGAAGGAGGCAGCTTATGGAGCACCCAAGCTGGTGACTTATTGAGCCATAACACTTTACCAGAATCCTTGTGTTTAAAGTCGGGAGACTTTTCCTTGAACTATAATACAATAACAGAATCGGAAAAATATGTAGTTCATATTATTACTATAAGAATAATGATAATTAATAAACAAAGATTCAGAGATCAGGATTGATACTGTACTTTATCTGATCTATTGTCCCACCATCTATCAGGGTTTTCCACCAAGTCTTTCCAGGATTCTTCCTCTGATTCCAGGAACAAAGAAAAGAGAAAATGTTGGCAGAGCAGGAAACATAAGATAAGCCACCCAAGACATTTCAACAAGTCCCAGATACACATGCAAAACAAAGATTGCATAACACAAAAACTAGAAGAGCAATGATTATTACCACCACAGTCCATGCACAAAACAACTTCAACATATAGTATTGCCATTTAGATCATCACAATATTGAAACTATCATTGGAAAGTACATCAGGCAGGTCTCAAGTATTAAGCTGGTTGTGACTTGCAAAACATATATTCCATGAATTGCAAGAATAGTAATGGTCTGACCATAGATCCTCACAACATCGTAACTATCATTGGAAAGTATTGGAAAGTCCATCAGACAGGTCTCAAGTATTAAGCTGGTTGTGACTTGCAAAACATATATTCCATGAATCACAAGAATAGTAATGGTTTGACCATTAGAAAATTCACCTAATGAGACCACGAAATAGCAATCCATGGATCTCCAATGAAACTGATGGAGCAACTCAAAGTGTATGCCAAGACCAGCAGAGGTGCGAATCACCAACGAACTGGATGCAAAAATTTGTCGACAAGCATTAGCCTCTGATGTCAATTCCATTCTAGTATCAAATCCATCGCCTTCTAAACAACCTAGTAATACCACTCCAGAGATGTGACTAATTCCTGTCCAACAGCTAAACTACTTAGCAACTATTCATTGTTCCCAGAGTGTGAAAGTTACGGAATTTTGATAGGCTTATGATTTATGATCAGCTCTAACCATTAGTACTATTAGAAATCGTAGGATCGATTCTAACCATTGGATAAACTTATGGTTTTGGCAGATTGGGATGGAGGAACAGGATTCGTATTGTCATCCCCAACTTCTTCTTGTTGTTGTAGTTGTTGTTTTTGTTGTTATTGTTGTTGTTGTATGTATAGTAATTATATCCTCAAACACATGGCCAACAGAAGACTAGCCATCTATATTCAATACCAAAAGGAAAGAGAATTATCAGAAAGCAGGAAACATCACATAAGCCAGCCAATATGTTTTAATAAGTACCAGATCCACTTGCATAAAAAACAATTAAGTGGAGAAGTAACACACAAACTAGAAGAGTAAAGATTATTACCATCACTCGGTCAATGCACGAAATAACTTCCAACATATTGTGCTACCATCAGATCACGACATCAAAACTATCATTGGTAACTACATCAAACAGATCTCAAGTAATTAAGCTGGTGTCTCGTAAAACATATATTCCATGAATTGCAAGAGGCATAATGGTCTGACAATTAGAAGATTCGAGACCAGTTAATAGCAATCCATAAACCTTCACCAAGCCTTTCTTTATCAGGAAGCAAATGGGTAATCAAATGAAACTCATAGAACAGCTCCAAGCCTGTGTCAACACCATCTGATTTGCAAATCAATAACTGAATTGAAAGCAAAAGATTGTCTACAAGCATTAGTCTCTGATGGTAATTCTAAACAAGTATCAAATTATTCACCTTCTAAACAACCTAGTAATACCACTCCAGATTAATGATCAATTGGCTGTGTAGACTCTTTAGCAATCATTCATTCCTCCCTAAGTATGAGATTGTTGTAACTTGGATATGCTTATGGTTTATGATCAGCTCTAACCATTGGTACCATTAGAGATAGTATGTCTAATAATTATATCCTCAATTGGATGGCCAACAGAAGACCAGTAATCTGAATTAAACATCAAAATAATGCCAATTCATGAAGTACATCTCCGACCAGTAATGCCGATGAAATTTATTACAACAGTCAGATTTCTACAAGAAAGTGTTGTGCACGCATGTACACACACATGAGGAGTGGAAAACATACAAGAAGGGAAGTGGGTGTTATATCATAAAGGATAAAGCATTAAAAAGTGGGATGGTGAAGAAACTTCCTTCCGAGAACCCTTTTAAAAATTTAGAAACATAAAGAGAGCCTTTTTATTGTCGACTTTGAAAAAGAGGGAATACAAAAGAGGAGTTGTAAAAAAAGGGCTCTAAAAGAGGCAAGAGAAAACAGGAGTTGAATAGAATTGGTGAAAGGATAGAAACAATGAACAACCAATGATAATCGAAGTTGAGCCACCGACTCGACAAAATGGAAAATGAATTTTTGGTTTATGGATTAAACCTGTTAGAGTATTCGCTTAATAATTAATGTTAGAACAGAGGATTAGTTATGTAATTTCTGCTCTTTTAACAATAATATATAAATGCTTAGTGTAGGGAGAGAGGTTAGACTTACACCTTCCTCTTCTCCCCACACATTTTCTTCTTCACCTTTACATGTTTACATGGTATCAGAGCATAGGGCTTGATACTATTCACGGTTACTGTTCACGACATTACTGGTTCACGGGGTTATTGTTCACGAGTATTTTTCTAGGGTTTTGATTGGCCCCTTCTTTAACCCTCTTTTTTCAGTAATCAGGTCCGGTGTATCTCAGATATGATTGTTGAGTTTGTAACCTAGTTGGTTACTGTGTGGGTAGTTGGTGTTATGTGAGAGCAAGCAAAGGTTGTTGTTGATGTCGTGTGAAGAAGTTTTTTGAGTTGTTTGTTTTTTTCTGTGTGACTTTTTCTACGGTTGATGGTGCAATGTTCTGTGTTGTATCAGTCCAATGAGTGTTGTGTGATCGGTTATTTTCCTGTACTGGGTAGTTGTTCTGTGTAGCCAGCACATTGATTTGTGGTCTTCAAGTGATTTGTGACACTTTTGAGATAACACAAGTGTTAGTAATATCTAATGGATATTAAGGATGCCCCCAAATCTCCATTAATGGCTGCTTCAGCCTCCAAGTCATTCAAACATTCAGATTACTTCTATTAAATTGAAAGTAACTATATTCAGTGAGCAAAATCCATGGAAGTTTATCTCATTGCCAATGAGAAAGACCAAGTTTATCACTTAAGATCCTCCTAAGTTTGATGATCCTAAATATTCTAAATGAGACGAGATGATGCATAGATCCATACTTGGCTATGGAACAGTATGGAACCTCATATTAGTAGTAGCCTGTTTTTCTTAGAAACTGCTAAATGCATATGGGATCATGTTCGCCAGATGTATTCTAGTTCACATAATATTTCTCGTATTTATGAATTATCTTAGCAGTATTTCAGTATTTCAACAAGGGGATCGTAGTTTGGCAAAATACTATTCTGAGTTAATTGGTGTTTGTGAAGAACTTGCATTATATCAGCCTCTTATACTTCATCTCCAAGAGATGCAATGTCAACAAGATCAGATGAATGTAGTTCGTTTCTTGTCGGGTTTGAGATCAGAATTACAAACACTTCAATTTCAAATTCTAGGAAGCTCTGAATTGCCTCCCTTAGCTGAAGTCTTTGCTCACATTCGGAGAGCTACTATTTTTTATTCTGGTTCTTCTTCTACTGTATACCTGTGCTAGCTACTTCCACTAATGATTTTATTGGTGGTAACTGTGGTGGTGGTAGAGATGGTCGTGTAGGACGTAATGATTATGGGAGATGCCGTAACCAAGGCCGTGGCACCCCTATTTGTAGTCATTGTCATCGAAGTGGACATACGATTGATTATTGTTGGAACCTTCACAGCAAACCTGCATCCACCAATCATGCTGCTTTTAATATTGATAATTCAAGTACTATACATGGTCCCTCTACATCCTCTTCTGGTGGTAAGATTGTGTCGATTTTAAGTACTCTCGTCTCCTCACTACTGTTTCTTCTCAACCATCTTTATCTACGACTACTTTATCCCGTTCAGGTACTTATGTTGCTTCTACATCTTCACCTTGGGATACTGATTCTGGAGTTACTAATCATATGATCGGTGCTCCAGATACTCTCTACAATTTTGTTCCTTCATCTTCTACTCAGCTTGTTACTCTAGCTGATGGTACGACTTCTTCCATCTCTGGCTTTGTTACTGCAAGTCTGAGTCCTTCTCTTCATTTTTCTTCTATTCTTTCAGTTCCTAAATTTTCCTATAATTTGATGTCTGTCAGTAAATTAACAAAAAATAAATTATTTAGTGACATTTTGTCTTTTTTGTATCTTTCAAGACTTAGAGACGAAGAAGCGGATTGGCCACAAGCATGAAGCTTGTGGCCTTTATTATTTTGACGAAGATGAGGTTGGCATGGCTTTGCAATCATCTCTTTCTCCTCTTTGGTGGCATTATCGTCTCGGTCATCCTTCTTTACAAAGTTTGAAGCGTTTAGTTCCTTCATTGAGTCCAGTGTCTGTGTTAAATGGTGAAGAATGTCAGTTAGAGAAACATCATAGGTCGTCTTTTGTTCCTCAAGTCAATAAACGGGCATCTCATCCCTTTCAATTAGTTCATTCAGATGTTTGGGATCCTTGTGTAACCTCTTACTTCGGATTTCGATATTTTGTAATTTTAGTGGATGATTATTCACAAATGGCTTGTCTTTATTTAATGAAAGAGCATTCTGAGTTATTCGCAATTTTTTGATCATTCTATTTATAAAATTCAAAATCAAGTTGGAACACCTATTCATATACTTCAATCTGATAATGCAAAAGAATATTCATCGACTCCATTTCAGGAGTCATCGTTTCCTAAGGCATTCACCATCAAACATCATGTTCTCATACCCCTCAAAAAAATGGGATAGCTGAAAGAAAACATTGTCATCTTCTTGAGGTGACCCGTACTTTATTATTTCAGATGCATATCCCCAAATCTTATTGGAGTGATGATGTTCTAACTGCTTGCTTCCTTATTAATCGAATGCCCTCTTCAATTCTTGATGGGAAATCTCCTTATTCTGCCTTATTCCTTGATAATCCTTTATTTCCTGTTGTATCTCGTGTCTTCGATTGTGTTTGTTTTGTACATCAGCTAACTCCAAGTACAAATAAGCTTGATCCTCGAGCAGTTAAGTGTCTTTTCTTAGAGTACTCCTGAACTCAAAAAGGATACAAGTGTTTGAGTCCTTCCTTGCATCGTCACTTTTTTTCTGCTCATGTCACATTCTTTGAATCCATTCCGTTCTTCTCTGATGAATGTAAGTCAATTGAGATGGATAATCTACCTACTATGTTACCGTTGCACTCTTTCCTACAGTCTCTTCCCAAAGCCAATCAGCCATCACCAAGGTCTACACAAGATGTACAGTTCCATGGCCCCACCAGCTACTTCAACGTCTGCAGATCTGATTCCGGTAAGTCCTACACCTGTTGTTGCTATTTCTTCTGATCTTGATGTTCGTATTGCTCAGCGAAGAAATGGCTGCTTTACATATTAATGACAATTGGGAGTTAGTATCTCTTCCACCAAGAAAATCGGCCATAGAATGCCATTGGGTTTATACAATTAATTTTCATCGTGATGGCACAATGGAATGATTGAAGGCTTGTTTAGTGCAAAGGGGTATGCTCTGGCATATGGCATCGATTATGCAGAAACTTATTCTCCAGTACCCAAAATTACATCTGTAAGGGTTATTATCTCTTTAGCTCTCAATTTTAATTGGCTTCTCTTCCAATTAGATGTGAAGAATGCTTTCTTGCAGTGTGATTTGGAGGAAGAAATCTACATAGAGCAAGTACCTGGGTTTGTTGCTCAAGGGGAGATTGGGAGAGCATGCAAGTTGAAGAAAGCACTTTATGGTCTTAAGAAATCTCCACAGGCATGATTTGCCAAGTTTAGTGATGCAATACTTGAGTTTGCTATGAAGCGTTTTTTTTTTTTTTTTGATAACTTGGGTGTCCGGGCCTTAGGCCCGACTAATCCCAATGCTATGAAGCGTTGCCAATCTGATTATTCAATTTTTTATCAAGAGACCTCGGTTGGCCTAATTATTCTACTAGTATATGTGGATGACATTGTAATTACAGGTAGTGATCTCACAAGTATTATAGAATTAAAAGCCTTTTTACAGAACAAGTTTTACACTAAAGAATTGGGAGTTCTTCGTTATGTCTTGGGTATTGAAGTTGTCAGGTCTAATTCGTAATTAGTCTTTCTCAGAGCAAGTATGTTATGGACTTATTGGATGAGATTGGATTATTGGGGTTGAAACTCATTGAAACCCCAATGGATCTGAACACTAAGTTATTTGACAACCCAAAGAGGTATCAACACCTGGTTGGCAAGCTGAATTATTTGACAATCACTAGACCTGATATTTTTTTTGTTGTCAGTACCGTGAATCAATTTATGGAGTCCACTAGAGTCCCTCACTGGGAGGTAGTAATCAGGATTTTGAGTTATTTGAAAAGGGCACCACGTTGAGGGATTCTATATAAATCTCATGGTCACCTTCAGATTACAAGCTTTACTGATGCAGACTGGGCCGTTTCTCCTTCAAATCATCGTTCTACTAACGTTTCTTGGTGGTAATTAGTCTCTTGGAAAAGTAAAAAACAAAGAGTGGTAGCTAGATCAAGTGCAGAGGCAGAATACAGAGTTATGGCCCATACATCATGTGAGCTAGATTAAGCATCTTATATTGGGTTTTGTGGTTCTATTGCCTATGAAGATGTATTGTGATAATCAAGAAGCAATTAATATTGCTCCTAATCCTATTTTCCATGAGAGGACCTAACATCGAAGTTGATTGTCCATTTGTGAGAGATAAAGTTTTGAGTGGTGACATTGCCACTCCTTTTGTGGTGACCAAAGATCAGTTAACAGATCTGTTCACTAAACCTGTAACAAGGAGTCGGGTTGATTTTATCTGTAACAAGCTGATATTATATGATATATTCTTCAGCTTGAGAGGGAGTATTAGAGTATGAGCTTAGTTGTTAATATTAGAACAGAGGATTAGTTATGTAATTTCTGTTCTTTTAACAATAATATATAAATGCTTAGTGTAGGGAGAGAGGTTAGCCTTACACCTTCCTCTTCTCCCCCACACATCTTCTTATTCTTAATCTTAGTCTTCTTCTTCACCTTTGCATGTTTACAAAACCAAACCAAGGAAAATGTAAAAAGCATTCTTGTGCAGACAGCAATTGTCGAATTTCATTGCAATTCTAAATTCATTAATCAGGCCCATGGAAAGGCAGCATCTAGTCATGCTTACCATTATCATCCTTTTGTTGTCCCGATTTATGAATTTGAACATCAAACTCCAAATCTCCAAGTTTTGAAAAGATCCATTTTGGTGCATTGTTCAGCCATAGAGACTGGCCACCATCCTTATGCTTAAAATCTGGGTGCCTTGGCTTTACCTGCAAAATAAAACAGAGAAAAAAGTTTCATGGCTTTAGTCAAATAGAGAAGAGAAAACTCTGAGTGAGACGATCACCAATCCAACCAATTTATGCTCTCGGTGATCCCGCCATTTTTTCGGATTGTCAACAAGATCCCTCCAACAACACTCAACAGACTCCCCATCTTTTGTCATACTAACTGAAACAGAGAAGACAATCAAACATATGGTGAAGGATGTCACAGATATAATCAGTTGATTTCAAAAACTAAAATCTAGCAGATCAAGTCTCCCAAGGAAATAACGTGAAATAACAAAGAAATGCAAATTGAAATCTGACAGAACATGTACTTACCACTGTTCTGGCACTTCTGCATGATTTTATTATCAAATGTCAAGGACTCCAATTTCAGTCGAAGCCATTCTGGAGTAGAATCATCAATTCGGAGTAACTCTCCATTGAACTTGTGTTCAAATGCAGCATCTATTGGATTATGCTAGCACACATTCATACCAAAAAAGAGGAAAATCAAAATGCAAACTAAAAAGATGATGAATACAACTCAATTACAAACACATTTCGAGAGAAGGAATTCCGCAAGTTTCCCAACCGTGTTCAATCTGTTGTCCCACCATTCATGAGGTTTAGCAAGAAAACCATCCCATGATCGTTCAACAGAAAGATCGTTCTCGGACATGACTACAGTAAAGCATTAAATTAGAAATTGAACATGTCATTAGGCTCAAAAAATTAACAGTCAACAACTTTTGGAAGTTGAAAAAAAAAATAAAAATAAAAAATCTAAATAATATACGATAACATATGCACAAAACAAGACCAGATAATGAAATAACATTGGTTAAAATGAATGAACTGGTGTTAGAATGAATATCAACAAGCCAAAAGGCTGCAGAGCTATCAGCAATATGTAAGATATAGCATATTGTAATAACCCAAACTAAAATAATACGGTTAATGTGTAATTAATAAAAGAATAGGGAGTAATATAAAATTTTAGTAAATTAGCTCATTAGTTTGACTTTGACTTGTTATGATTGGTGGTTGTAATGTAGGAAACTAAGTGCATCACACACAATTATAACTTTCATAAGTTATAATGAAGGGCTAGGATTTCGTAGTACTTCTTAATCTAATTAGAGGCTAGGATTTAATAAAGAATTAAATCTAATTCTAATCTAATAAGGATTTAGATAAGAAGAAACTCTAATCTAACAAGGATCAAGTTAGATAGGAATGGATAACAATTCAACGAAGACTAGGACACTTGAATAAATGGCTGAGATTACGTAGGAACTTAACTAATCTAATCTAAGGGTTGAAATTCAAAACATTATCCTAGACTCATAACAACTCCTAGACAATGGGAAACTAAAAACAGAAAACTATATATAGACACCATAGCTGGTCATATGAACCATAATTCATAAGAGTGAGAGAGAAGAGAGAAGAAGAAGGTACAGTAGTTCTACAACTTGGGGAAGCTGAGATATGTAGAAGTTCAAGCTTGAAGAGGAAGAAGGTTGACTGGTGAGTTAGGATCTATGAATGCTCGTCAGACCTCTATACGTATCGTGTATCGAACAAGTCGATACGATACTTGATGGTAGAATACGAAATGAAGAAAAATAAACTGTATCAGTCAATACACACTGTATTGACTGATACGGTTCGATAAATGTAGATTATTGACTGTATCCCTCGATACAATCCATACATATTAAAAAAGAAAAAAGAATAGAGCCAGAGAGAAAGAAAAGAAGAGGAGAGAGACATCTCTTAAAAAAAGAACCGAATCAGAGAGAGGGGTATCTACCATAGTGTTTAATCTCGGTTTCGACTCGGGTATCGTCCCGGGGCGACCCCGAGTTGGATCGCCGATCCAACGACGGATCGGACGATCCGTGACGATCCGATTGCATCTAACTGATAGGATCCAAACCCTAACCCTAAAGCTCTATGCTTGTTGTTCCAAAATCCAGACTAGAGAACCGGTTGAGGATCGATCGACAACAACACCATGCCGCAACGACGAAGTGTTGGAGGTAGATCAACAGCTCGGGACCGCTCACTCAGATCAGAGAAATCTGATTTTGCTGTGCTTTTTCGATCAGATCGTCAATTGATCCATCATCAGATCGATCTGATAAAGGCTTCTTTTGCTGTTTGTTTAAACCTTTGTGATCTTCTTTCCGAAGATGTGATCTAAGATCCCCTTGTCGGTGTATCTCTCTTCAATCTTCTCCGTGATTTTATCTTTGGGATCTGATCTTGCTCTACTTTTCCGATCAGATCTTCGCCGCTCCGTCACTTCAAGCTTGCCGGCACTGAAGTTCTCCACTCTGTCGCTAGTTGAAAGTCAATACTAAGGTAAAGAAATTCGTGAAAACGTTGGTGAGGATTCTTCTCATTCTCAACAACGCGGAAGAGAGACAGATCCGGGAAGAATCTGTGAGGATCTGGCTTGATGAACTCAAACAACTAGCTTACGACGTCGATGATCTTCTGGACAAGCTATGCACCGAATCTCTGCAAGGGAAGTTGGAATCAGCGGAAGCTCAAACCTCCTACTCCAAGTAGGTAAGGAGATTTCTTCCTTCTTTTCGTTTACCTACGATTTTGTCTAAATTGAAGGGAGATCTCAAGATTTAAAAGATCATCGAGAGGTTAGAGGTTATTGCGGTTGAAGTTCATGCTCTTGGATGTAGGGTATTCTTACTTAGTTTCTGATCTAGGGTTTTATTATTATAATAAAAAATGAAGACAAAAAAGTTTCGGACGATCCACTATTTTTTTTAAAACAAATTTCGGACGATCCATATCGCCGAGTCTGAGTCGACTCATTCAGATCTCCCGATCTGTATCGGGATAGGACCGAGTTGATTTTTTTGAGGTTTTTTTGGTATCGGTTTAGACTCGGGTATCGTTCCGGTCCGAGTTGGATCGTCCGATCCAACTCGGGATCGGAGGATCCTTCACACTATGGTATCTACTAGCTATGGCTGGGTGATGCTCCTCTTCTTCTTTTTCTCGTTTAGCATATGCTAATATTGGCTTAAAAAACCCTTAAAAGATATGATTTGGTACCCCGCTAGTGTATCAAATGAATTTTCAAGTCACTTCTATCTAATAAGATATGATTCGATACATTGCCAATGTACCGAATGCATATTAACCACTTAAATAACTTCTATTTATATATTAATTTATGTGATTTATATATATATGTCCATGCACATATTTAAGGTACAAATTGTAAATGTGAAGAATGAATTATTATATTATATTCAGCTTATGAATAAAGAATACAAGGAGCCTATTTATAGGTTAGCACTTAACCTATACTTCTAAC
>JAUPMG010095827.1:0-12432 GCA_031762675.1 Pachysandra terminalis
CCCCCCCCCCCCCCCCCCCCCCCCCCCCCCCCCCCCCCCCCCCCCCCCCCCCCACCGAGAGCGAGAACGAGCAATTCGTGTTATGTACATGTTTTATGCATATTATGGACATATATATACAACCGAACTAAGCCCAACCGAGCTCAGCTCAGGCTCGTTAACTTAACGATTTTTTTTATTTTTTAAGCTAAGGAATTGGTTCACGAGTCCAACACTTGAGGTCAGGCTTCGCTCCTGGACACCTCCTATCAGAAATGGGTCTTTTTAGAACTTGACTAAACAGCAGCATTGGAAAGATACAAATATATTTATGTGTGTGTGTGTGTGTGTGTGTGTGTATTTTATGCATACACACATTGTGCTTCTCTAAGTACTTTATGCATGTTCTGAATAAATGGTATGTGTGCTGGTTTTTTGTTTAGTTTGATGGTTTTTTAACATTCACCACATGCTCGAGGGAGAAATATCCCTTCTTTTGTAAATTGCAACATGTTCCCTTAAACATTCTCGACCACTTGCATCGACTTGGGAAATTTGCTATGGTCCACACATAGCATCTGAAAATTTGAAGGCCAAAATGTCCTCACCAATCAGGGCTTTCTTGTGGGGTATCAAGGAGGCCAAAGTGTCCACATGTATTGATGAATTCATAGTTGTCATTTGTCAAACGGCATAAGCAAGCCTAAGTGTTAGACCTGCTTGTTACCTAGGCACTCGTCTGTCAGGTTATCTGGTGAAGCAGTCCTGTCATAAAAACATGGCGAGGCATGGATTTAACAAGTAGCAACTTATTTGGAAAACCCTCTTGTCTGCGTTTACTTTAAGTCAACCCCACCTCATGTACTAAGTTTCAGCTCTAAAAACATTTGGTACACGAAAAGGAAAAAAAAAAAAGGCTCTCCTACACGAGCTACATCTAACTTCTGTATTGGAAAAACTTAAAATATCCTGAAATTGAACGGCTGTTGTTAAACGTGATGAAATCTATGAATAAGTATTAATGGGGCATATGTGGGATGATATATTGTCCACGTTGCCTATCTAGAAAGAAGATCCTTTTTCAGGTGGATGGTGTGCAATTGCCCCATACAATTTTTAAAATTTGTCAATTGTTTTTGTAACATGTTACAAATTGCCAACCCCTCCCCCCCACACCACCACAATTTTTAAAATTTGTCAATTGTTTTTGTAACATGTTACAAATTGCCCCTGTCAAATTTTGTTTTTGTCCCTTGGAGTTTTTTTGTTGCACCCTCTCAATAATTGTTTTTCACTTTTGTATCCTTGCTCACTAGGTCTGTCAATTGGTTCGGTATAAATCGAAAACCGAATAAACCAAACCAAAAAAATCAGTTTGATTTGTTTTGTTTTGTTTTTTTTTTTCATTTTTGGTTATGGTTTAGAAAACAAAAACTGAATAATTTGGTTCGGTTTACAGTTAAAGCTTCGACTAAACCGAACGGAACCAAAAAAACCAAAGATTATATATATGTGTGTGTGTGGGTATGTATTTGTGTACAATATAGAAAAGAGCATTAATTTTGTCCTCTTTTTGTCAAAAATACCATTAATTTTGCCAAATTGAACTTTTGTCAAAATCGAATTTTTGTCAAATCTTGCCCCCTTACAATAGAATCCTGGCTCCTCCCCTATTTATAGATAATGAGCTTTGATTAATAAACTCAATTTAGTATAAATTATACTAGTAAGAAGTCATCATTACTTGTATTAATAATAAGCAATTGTAGTTATTAATATAAAATATAATATATATATATTATAAAAAGGTAGAGGAGAATGTACAAAGTGTAAGAGGGGGGGTCTAAAACAAACCCCCAGAAAAATTGAGAAAAAAAAAAACAGAACTGAACTACATATGTAACAACTCAAAAAACAGACCAATCATCCCTCAACATGTCCTCAGAAGGAATGCCCGAATGCCCCTTTTAGCTAATTTATCAGCCACGGTGTTGGCAGATCTAAACACATGGGTGAACGAAGTGTTCAAACCACTAGCCAGAAACCATGCCAGACGAACTGGGTGAATAAACTGCGAAGAGCAATCATGATAGAGCCCTACCCAAGAAATAACAGTGTAAGAGTCTCACTCGATCTCCATCACCCTGAAACCCTGTGTCGTGGCCTCCTTCAATCCTGTGATCTATGCAAGGAGTTCTGTTTTGGTGGAATTTTCTGAACCCACAGGTCCAGATTAGCCATGGACTATCGAGCCAGTATGGTTCCTGAAAACACCACCCACACCAGACGTATCAGGATTGCCTAGCGTACAACCATCAAAATTGAGCTTGACAGCTCCTAGCCGGGGAGGGACCCATACATGTCGGATCCTAGGGTATGAGGGTGATGTGCCAGCTAAAATTGACCAATGCCTCAATCTTCTAGCTCGTAATACACCTGAACTCCATGTACTGAGAAGCCCATGATGCACAAAACATGGTTGAGTCAATCATCGCTCTCCTACTCTCTTTGGTCCTCAACAATCCTGCTATTTCTCTTTCTCTAGATTGTCCAAAGAGTGGCATGAAATAAGGCTCCATATAAAATCCTGCCTCTCTAACCCAAACTCTTGAATCTCCACTGATTGAAAAGAGATCGGACATCCTGAGGAAAACCCCAGGTTACCTCAACCATCCCTAGAAAGTGATACCACATCACTGTGGCTACTTTGCAGTGTAAGAACAGGTGGTCGACAGACTCTCCTTCCTTAAGGCACATAACACAAACTTGTAGTGGCAATGCCATGTATGGTCTTTTCCTTTGAAGCATGTCATAGGTGTTGATCATATAGAGTAGCTTTGTCCAGACAAAAGCCTTGACTCTAGTGGGAACATCGGGTTTCCATAATCTGTGAACAGAGGAGGAGCGTCAGTGAAATATCTGTCTGTACAAGTGACATGAAAGAACGACCTAGTAGAAAACTTTCCTTTCGGGTCGAGGATCCAAATACCGGAGTCAAGAATCGAAGGGTCAACAATGGCATCATTAAGCACGAGCAGCAAGCTTCCTAGCTCATCTAGGTCAGCGAGACGTAAGTCATGACTGAAGGTAATATATAAAATATTATTAGTAATAAGTAATTGGTTATCCATGACTTTTGATTGGGAATCATTGTAAATTTTATTTTATACTATATACTTTTAATTAGTATAAATTTTGATTAATAAATTACAAATTCGTATAGATTTTGATTGCTACTCTAGCTACTCTAGGTCAGCGAGACGTAAGTCACGACTGAAGGTAATATATAAAATATTATTAGTAATAAGTAATTGGTTATCCATGAATTTTGATTGGGAATCATTGTAAATTTAACTTTATACTATATACTTTTAATTAGTATAATTTTTTTTAATAAATTGTAAATTAGTATAAATTTTGATTGCTACTCCTAAGATGTTTAGGCTGCTGCCTTGACCCTTTCCTGCCAAGACAGCCTTGTCAATAATAGTTCCAAAAGAAATCATATAAATATATTGTTATTAATTGGCCAATGAGTAATTAGTAGGTTAATTTAAGTAATATAATAATTTACAACATATAAGTAAAAAAGTAAGATATATACTAATAAGCAATTATTAAAGCCATATAAGAACTGGGTCCTCAACTGGGACGAAAACCTCGCTTAAGCGATCGTCTGAAAACCCAGGCCGGCGCCTATTTCTAGCTTGTCTAGGCTAGTACTGCAATGCCATATAAAGATTTTGTAGTTGCCTGAGCAAGTGCCTTTAGCAACACTGCCTGGAATAGTTTTATTCTGGTAATTCTAGTTCATGATGCTGCCTGGCATACTGCAACTAATTTAGGTAGATGGGTAAAAAATCTATACAGATGCTTTCATTATATCTCTTACTAAGTGTAAGAGATCTTTAAGGGTATAGAAAACCATGAAGAAAATAGCAATAACTTGCTGTCTCCTCAGCAATGCCAGCGTTTTTCTGATCGTATCAACTTCTGAAACTACCAATAATCCTTTGAAACTGTGAATAGGTTTGACTCAGTGGCAAAATCCTAGCAGATTTAATAAATGAACACCCGCAGAATTCAAGAAAATTAGTTCTGACATTGTTAACAACCCCAAACCTTGGGGTCTTGAGGAGTAGGGATTTGCCCAAAACTTTGACAACAGCTAGTTGGACCCTAGATTATGCTATTTGGCATGATAACCTGACGTTAATATTGTAAGTGTATTTATATAGGGTGCTTTCGGCATGATCTGGCTTTTCAACATCATTAAATGACAAAATATAACAGATGCATTTTGTCTTGAACCAAGGTGTTCTAATTGTGAAGTTTTAAAGCTGCTTCTTTGTTTGTTCTTCTTCCCACAAGATAACCGAGGCTAATGAAATGAAAAATGGCAGGCAATGATGAAAGATCCATTTGCAAACTATGTCGTGCAGAAGGTTATCGAGACCTGTGATGATCAGAGTCGTGAGCTAATCCTTTCGCGCATCAAGATTCACTTAAGTGCTCTGAAGAGGTACACTTATGGCAAACATATTGTTGCTCGTGTTGAAAAGCTCCTTACAACCGGAGGTTTGGAACTCGTTCTCTCGTTTTTTAGGGTACCTTTGATTACCTTACCTGCATCTGATTTTTTGCCTCTCCTTGTTTGCAGAAAGATGCATAGGGATCTCATCCGCAACTTCTGGAGGTTTGGAACTCGTTCTTAAGAACTGCTTTCTCTCGTTTTTTAGGGTACTACCTTGATTACCTTACCTGCATCTGATTTTCTGCCTCTCCTTGTTTGCAGAAAGATGCATTGGGATCTCATTCTCATCTTCTTGAGGAGATCCCACGGCAGGAAAATGGAAGACACCTTTGTACAGCTAACAAGGCTGGTGTCGTATTTGCAGGTAATCGGCCTGTCTTTATTTTCCATCGAACATGGGGAGGTAGCACATCTTAGTACAACTAGCTTATAATGAATGTAAATAAAAAAAAAAAAAAAAAAAAAAAATGGAAAGTGATAGGCCTTCTGTAATAAGATTTTACGTATTCTGTCTCTTCTTTTTATATAATGTATATTCATCCTGTAATTTTTCGACGAAGAGAGAGGTCTCTGAAGAGCTTCATATTTAGGGTCTTTTGTAAGGACAGAGGCAGGAAAAAAACTATAGATGTTCTGCCTCTTGAGAGAAAGGAGAGGTCTCTGAAGAGCTTCATATTTAGGGTCTTTTATAAGGACAGAGGCAGGAAAAAAATTATAGATGTTCTGCCTCTTGAGAGACTGGACTTGGTTCAGAGTGTAAAGAAAGTTGAGTTGTTGTAGTTCTTAACCAGAACTGTAAAGTGAGCATAGAGTGTGCTGTTTGTTTGTTTGGTCAAGAGGGACTGAAATTTTCCTGAATTAATAAAGTCTTTCTGCTGTAATGTTGAGACATTTCTTTTTTCTGGAATCAAAAGCCTTTGATTTTGGTATTGAAACTGTAAGATGTCTGACTACACAAGACCATTGAGGCTTGACAGTACTTCGTTTCTTGCAGTAATTCTCTAACTGGGCAGATTTTCCCTTGGAAGTTTTGTAGCAAGAATTAAGGTTGTGTTTGGAACCTCGGATTTTGGCAGAAAAGAAAAAGAAAATGCTAGAGAAATCACTTTTTCCTGTTTGGTTGAAAGAAATAGATGAGACAGAGAAAATAAGCTAAAAAAATTTCTCTTTTTGGATCAGAGCCTTTCTTTCTCTTAAAAAATGTAGAGATTTTGAAAGAAAAGGACTGAGTCTTGAAAATCATCCGAAATTGTCACAATTTGATTTTCTTTTTTCTATTTGGTTATATATCTCATATTGATGGAACAATGAAAAGAATCATAAATCTTTTTCTTCTAAAATCTAAGGTTCCAAACACAACCTAAAGGGAGATGGATCTAAGGAGAGAAATAGAAGAACTGAAAGGCCTTACTATCCAACCTGGGAGAGAACCATTTTGTTATCTCTTGGTACTTACCTTCCAAAATTCCACATTGATGGTTTTAGTTGGGGCTCCTTCCTCCCAACTCTTTACTCCATTGTGCATAATACCTGTTCATCGATGATTTTAATCACCCATCGATTTTGATGAGCCATCAGTTTCATCGATCTTCATTATATTGAGTATGTGTTTCACTCTCTCAAGTCTTCCACATATTAAAACCCCTGTTCTTCTCTTACTGTTGATTTATAAAAAGCTAGTTAATTGGACCTCATATGCTCTTTCAAATGAGATTCCTATTCAGCCGACTTATATGCCTTTTAGTTCTAAAAGGCTAACTCGTGCATGACTTGTGCTAATGCCTCGTGCACCTTTTACATTTGAAAAGCTTCAAGAAGAAAAAAAAAAAAGAGCATCCAATGGGCATTTCAGATTCTGGTATTTTTTGTGCAAATATCTAACACCGTTAATAGAAGTTAATGATCATTTTGAATCTTTTTTAGTGGAATGTCCAAAAGTTATAAATGGAGCATCTATGTATAATTTTCCCTTTTCGAATTTGCCCATTCAATGTTATCAATTGTACTTGACTTTAAAAAGTGCTTTACTTATTAAAGCGCTTTTTAAAATTAAATGTGTGTTTAGCAACACCTGATGAATAAGTTCTGATGAATAAGTTCTTGCTCATAGGTAATAGAAGAAGGCTACTTATAAGGAGAAGTTGCTCTTATCACTTATGTCGGACATTATTGCTAAACTTTAATAATATTTTCATAATACCTATTTTACCCCTAAACTTTTATAAATACTTATCTCTAAACTTTAATAATATTTTCATAATAATTATTTTACTTCTAAACTTTCACAAGCACTTAAATAAAGGTATTTATCAAACGCTATTTTTTTCAAGTAAGCAGCTTATTGTTGCTGTAGATAGTGCTCCCATTCAATAAGTGCTTATCCAAAAGCACAAGCCTGGCCAACTTAGCCTAAACTAAAAACAAGCACAAACGCATCTTTCTTTTTTTTTCATTTCTTCATCCCACCTTTCCCCTTCTTTTGTTCTCAATTTTGCTTTTAACAGAACAAACTCAGAAACCTGGACGAATAAGTGGAGAAGGAAAGCGAAGTACTGACCATGGCGCAAAATGGCAGGAAGAAGCCAAACCTTCTGATGACGGGAACCCCAGGAACAGGCAAGACCACGACGTCTTCTCTTCTTGCAGATGCGACACAGCTCCGTCACATAAACGTCAGTGAACTGATCAAGCAGAAAAACTTGCACGATGGATGGGACGAAGAGTTCGACTGTTACATCATCAATGAAGACCTGGTATCGATCAAACCCTAACCCTAACTTCATTTTTTTTTAATTTATTTTTTATTATATTAAACCCAAGAACCAGATGGTTGTGTAGTTTTGTTTTGTGTGATTGTTTCGTCTTTAATATATATAGAAAAAGGGGAATTGCATGATGCTGTGAGCTTTTTTTTTTTGTCCGGAATCCATGATGATACCGAGCTTGATTAATATATACTTTGTTGGTACCTTGAATCATTGGCAGGGAATATCTCATCCCTTCGATGTAGTATTTAATCTCGGTCTGATGATAAACGAAGCATATGCACTCATAGAATGTCTCTAAAAGCTTCATAAACTAGAGATTTTTTTTTTTTTGATTAATTGCTAAAGACCCATAAGTCCAGTATCGATTCCTTCAAGCGTGTCAATTGGGTAGAAACATACATGATGACTAAGATAGATTTCTTGTTTCCAGAGACTAGTGATTCTCCTTGTCAATCCTCATGGACTAAAATAACTCAACTTTCACCCATGCAGTATTTGTTTTAGTGGATTATTTCAATCTAGAACATGAGACAAGGGGCTTAGGTAGAAAACATTGTCTAAAATTTGTATTAGCCATGGATGAAGATGGGATTTGAACTTATGTTTTCCTGCTCATATGAGTCCATATCCTTGCTTTTCTAACAATCCCTATTTTTCTCTTCCTTTCCAATTTGATAGTACGTGTTTGTATAGGCCAAAATTCCTTTAAGGTTCAATTCTCAATGGTAATAAAATCGAGGTTTTGCAATATTGGACTGATAATATTTTTTTTCCCAATAATAATAGGCTGTTCTTGCATATTCTTAGTTGTTTTTCATTTAGTCCCATTAATTTTTGTGAGAATAAGATCTTTCATTCTTTCCTAATGGATGCTTGCATGTGCTACTGTATCTGGTAGTGGGCTGATTTTGATATTGGATATTTCTCATTTGATTTCTTGGCTGATCAATAGTCAAATTCGAGTGATTAGTCCTTGTCTTTTTGTATCAATTATGGATGAATTGACATCTCATATTTAAAAGGAGGTGCCTTGGTGTATTTTATTTGCAGATAATGCAGTTTTTATGGACCAAACTAGATTGGGAGTGTATGAAAAAAATAGAATTATGGAGGGATACGTTGGCCTCAAAAGATTTGATTAAATTGAGTCAGCACTGAGTATATGGAATGCATTTTTAGTACAACTTGCAATAGAGGTGGAGCAATGGCAAGAAATGAGAACCAAGAGATTCACACAAGTGACTTATTTCTTTATCATGTATCAATTATCCATAAAGAGGGAATTTTAACAAGATTGTTGCGCATAGAGTTAGAATTGGATAGCTTTAATAGAGAAGCTCTTCTAGAATATTATGCAACCAACCTATTCTAATCAAGCTATAGGGAAACATTTTACAAGACTATTATTAACCTACTGCGATTTATAAACAAGGTTTTCTATGACGGTGTCGCCTGGCATGTCACCAGGCAGCCCAGGCAACATGTCGGCGACATGGGGGGAAAAAGGGAAAACCTTGGGAAAACAAGGGGAAATGTGGGGAAACCTAGGGTATTTGATGGATTTTGCGCGTCAAATTTCAGACAAGCCTAATTTAGGCCTAGATGCATCAAAAAAATAAAAAATAATAAAAACAAATGCCTCCATATTAAAAGTCATTACTTGAGGGGGTCAACTTACACACTGTCAGGTTTCTAAGCTGTAAAAAAGATGTTATATTACATATGATAACTAAAAGGTAAAAACATATAAATGTCAACATGGTAAGTGAGCCACCCATAGCTAGTGGATAGCATGTGCGTTGCATGTGGTGACATTTGGATATACTTGGTATTTTAAAGAAAGCACATATTCATTTGTATCTACAGTATATACCTTTATAAATGAAGTTCAATCAAGAATAAATTTTATTAGTATAACTAAAATTAGCAAGCTATATAAAATTTAAATTATAAAGTATTGATATATAAAAATATAATATGCTTTTATACTACTGGTAGCTTGTGGATAATTCATTTGATTTAAAAAGACATTTTCTGCTTTATTAATTTCTTCCGTATAATATGTTTTTCTGCTACTGGTAGCTTGTGCATGGTTCATTTGATTTGAAAAGACTAATATTGTCAGCCTTATTGATTTCTTCAAATGCAATTCGTATATAATTATTTGAGCTGCCATCTTCATTTTTCTTTGTAGTTTTTTTGGATTGTAAACATATACAGCCTCTGAAGGTAGTTATCCATAGACTTCAAATACTCATCAATGTTGTTTTCTTACAAGTATTATAATGTTATTATTAGAAAGATTGTCATAGTTAATTAATAAATATAACCAAAATATTCTACTACTACAGAAAAATATAGGCTTTTTAGGAAATGGATATAACAAGCTATCTTAACAGCTTTACATATATATCAAAACCCCTAGAATCTTGACTTCTAACAACAGACATAAAAATACTTCTAAAAATATCCTCCAGCAACTCTGCACCACACCCTATGTATGCTTAGGTGCTAGCCCTATTTATAACTCCTATAAATTAATGTTTTGAAAGATGAGAAGTTAGGAGTTACAAGCATTTAAAACAATGTGTTTATAGAGGAAACTTGTGAGTTTGTACATGAGAATGAATAATGAGATAATTATAAGTAATTGAAGAGGTGGAGAAGACAAAATACTGTAATGCTAGTGTGCTTAAAACAAATTACGATGAGATTTGCATATATTTTTAAAACAATGCATTTAAAGATGAAAGTTATAATTGTGTGAGAATGAATAGTGTGACAATTATAAGGAGTTGAAGGGTTAGAGAAGACAAAAGATTGTAACGGTAATTGTATTTAAAAATATAATTGTTTCCTTTTTTATGCTTAAATACTTTTGGTTTAATTGAAGCATATTGGCTGAGACGTTTTAGTTTCGGCCGAAACTTGAAACCATGTTATGGATGAATTAATCATTCATTCTCAATGGGAGATCTCTGGGCATATGTTATTCCCAAACGATGTGGTGTTGGTTGATCAGACTAGCGAGGATATAAATGTAAGATAAGGTTGCGTTTGGCCCGGCTTGTGCTTTTGGATAAGCACTCATTGGATAAGTAGCTCAATGGGAGCACTTATCCACATCAACAATAAACTGCTTACTTGAAGAAAATAGCATTTGGTAAATATATTTATTTAAGTGATTATGAAAGTTTAGGGGTAAAATAGGTATTATAAAAATATTACTAAAGTTTAGAAATAGCTTCCCACATAAGTGATGACAGAAGCTGTTCTCAACAGCTTCTCCTAATGGGTAGCCTTCCTCTACTGCTTATGGGTAAGGACTTACCCATTAGGTGTTACCAAACACACTTTAATTTTAAAAAGTGCTTTAATAAGCTGAAATAAGCACTTGTATAAGCCAGGCCAAACGCTGCCTAAAACTATTTAAGGCGGGGGAGTATATGGAATGAAAACCCTTTAAAGATACAAATATAGGTGTGGGTACATGCAAGTGATGGCTATTAGATACCTCAAAGCTATCTTTTGTGCTATTTTGATTTGACTGTAAACAAGAGAGAAATTGAGAGGGAGTTATTAGGAGAATTAGGGTGTTGTAGACCTAACGAAGATGTGCTTCTGAGTGCCACGTGACTGATGAAAGTAAAAAGTTTATTGAGGCAATAATAGGACTGACTTTGCTTTCTATGGCAAAGTATTGCAAATCAAGAAACATTTTATAGTTCAATGTAACAACATGAGGATTTTGACATACATGATGAGTATTAAGCATTGGAAAGGCAAAGCTATGAAGTGGATACAAGGAAATTTAGGAGCTTAAAAATTACTTGATTGCTCCACATTGTATCTGGATTTCTCTACATTCTTAATTAGCACTCCTCTTTATCAACTCATCACGAAATTGCGAATGCATTGTTCTGTAAGGTAAAATTCAGATTTGGTGGTATTTTGTTATTTTTGACTGTACTTGGATTTTAACAGCAGTTGTCATTTTCATTTTATGTTCTGGGTGCTTTGTTGATAGGTTTTGTTTTAGTTATAGACTATTAGTTTTATGTCATGGAATCTTGAGCTTTAATTGTCTTGGTCAACAAGGCTCATTAGAGCAGCAGTCATTTTCATTTTATGTTCTGGGTGCTTTGTTGATAGATTTTGTTTTAGTTATAGACTTAGTTTTATGTCATGGAATCTTGAGCTTTAGTTGTCTTGGTCAACAAGACTCATTAGAGTTTTGACTAAATATTATCGGGACTGTTATGCACAAGGAAGTAGTCGTTGACTATTTAGTAAAGTGTAGGAATGAGTTATGGGTGTGTGCTGTTCTTGAAATTTACGACGAAATTCTGATGAAAGATATCTACCCACCCCACCCCTCTTGCAACCTTATAGTTTGTGGCTGTCTTACAGTTTGGCATATTTGTTATTTTCTTTTTTGAAGTTGTTTGCACCAAGAGCTACATATTTCATTCTTAATAGAATTTTGATTATAATTAATAGTCGTCCCTTCTATCTTACTGTCTGAAGCAGTGTTGATTATGAATTGTTGAAATCTTCCCTTCAAATGCCTCCAATAACAAGAAATGAAAAATGTTTGCTGCCTGCCCTTGGATCCCCACAACATTTAGTTAAAAGATCAAAAATTATATCGGGAATGGTTATTTATTTATTTTTACTTTTCTTAACCAGAGTATTAACCGGATCAAGGATGATGAAGATTATCATTTCTTGACTTCCAGTTTCATTTTTTTTTTTCCTTTATTTGCTTTTCACTTGTCTTCTCTAATCACCACTAGGGGTGCAACTCGGTTCGGTTTGGTCCGGGTTGACCTCAATTCAGAACCAAACCGAAGTGTATACAATTAACCCAGAACCGAACTGAACCGAATTAAGAACCGAAAATCCTAACCCGAAAACCGAACAGAAATTAACTGAGAAATCAGCAAGCCAAACCAAACCTAACTGAACCGAACCGAAATTACTAATTTCGGTTTGGTCTGGTTCAAGTTAGTTCGGTTTAGTACAATCAAGAGTTTCAAAGGGTTTGGAACGGGCCAGGCCTCAGCTTAAATAAAATTACTTATGCTGACCGAAGCCCAGCCCAACCATCAGGCTTTAAATATTTGCTCAAACAAGCCCTTTTAATTTTTA